>CAUYSK010039407.1:0-97438 GCA_963575035.1 Avahi laniger | reverse complement strand
TAATACTTTCTCCATGATTTATTTGTTTATTTAGTAAGTATTTAAATGCTTATGATGTGTACATCATAAATGAAAAAGAGTGTTACATCTGCTGTCACCTCTAATAGATTAACAAAGTTTTGCTGAGAAGAAGGACAAAATTGCCTGTTTTCATGTCTATGTTAAAATTTATGTGCAAATATTGATCTATCTGTTGATGGGTCTATCCGTATTTGCACATTGGCCAATTGGACCTTCTAGGGTTGTGCTATCCAATATAGTGACCTCTAGCCACACATGGCTATTTAAATTTAAATGAATAAAAATTAAATAAAATTAAAGAGTCAGTTCCTCTGTCACACTGAGCACCTTGCAAGGGCTCAGTAGCCACGTTGGCTACAATATTGGACAACTCTGAATTATAAAACATTTCTAACATTCCAGAAAGTTCTGTTGGACAGGTCTGTTCTAGAGGGAGTTTCATCAATAATTAAAGTAGTAGTAGTTCTTGCATAGGTACCTCAGAGAACAGATCACCTTGTTCTTACTAAGTTGGCTGGATGCCTATGGTTCTGGCTAACATGATTAAAAATAATGTGTTCTTTTAAGCGGGTTAAACAAGTGCTTTGCAATGTTATTTATCTTGGGAATTAGCCTGGAGATTCAAAAATTCAGGGATTCTGAATTAGTGAAGCCCAAATTAATGTGATTTACTATATTCCCTAGGTCAATCCCGGAGGCTATGGTTTCTTTCACATTGTTCCTGGCCAGGGATCGCCTCCGACCCTACTCCCACCTTCTGCCACTTACACACTTGTTGATGTAAATAACCCTCTACTTCCTGGTCACTATCAGCCCTAAAACATTTGTCAACTTTGGCCACTTTCCTAGAACACATCGTTGGGCACTGTCATTGCTTTGATCTATGAGAGGCATCTTTAGCAAAGGCACCTCCTTCTGGACAGTATTTGCCATCCAGGCCTGGCAAAAATGGGTAACTTATGATGTTTCCTGTCGTGTATGAATCAAATGTCAGATCTACAGAGGCTGAGTGTGTCATGGACGGAAGGACATTTTGTTGATGTACTCATAGCAAGTCACATGATACGGTGAAATATGCATGAGTCAGAGGGCCAGGGCACTGTGGGCCAAGAGTTCCTCCTGTGTTTGTTGGGTGCTGGATTAGCAAAGGGATGACAGCCAGGAAGAAGAGGGTGAGGCTCCCAACACGTTGTCGCAACTCCTGCGGACCTGAGAGGGCTGGGCAGGGTCCTTCAGAGAGTCAGCCATGGTGTGAAAAGGGCCCGTGTTTGTTACAGAAATGTGTTTTTCTTGCCCTTCCAGAGTTGTGGTGACACACTTGCTAGCAGCTTACTCTCTCCTGTCTACTCAAAGCCATGCTGGTTGTAAGCTAAGGCACGGACCAAACTCCTGTCCCTGCCCCCATCCCTGGGACTCAGGAAGTAGGGAGCACACAGGGTGTTACTTTGTGAATGCCTTATTTCAACGCATGATAACTTGAGCCATGCCGGGGGGCGGTGGAGGCAGAGGATCAAGGGAAAGAACAATCAGAAATATCTGTTCATCACATAAGGTCTATGAACAAAAAGCCCAGAGCACAGCATATGCAGAGTATTTTCCTAGATTTCCAACCCTTCCAGAACATCCCTCCATTGATTGTCCCATTTAATCCATCAACAAGTCCATTCATTCTTCCTTTGAGTACATCTGAAATGCGTCCATCTCCCCTTCAGCCATCCCCATCGAAATGCCCACCACCTTGATGTTAGGATGCTCTCAATCTGCCTTCACACAGCAACCAGAGAATGATATTTAAAAACATGAACTTTTCTTGCGTAGGATAAAAACCAAAATGATCCATCTTGTCTATTGGACCTACTAGCTAGCCCCTGCTACTCTCTCTAACCTCACCTAACTCGTTCAACATTGCAATCATGCCCCACTGGTTTTTTCTCCCAACTCCTCTATTGAGCCAAACTCGTCCCTGCCTCAGGGCCTTTGCACACGTGCTACCCTGTGCTTAAACTACTCTTCTCCCAATGCCCTCTTTCCTAGTTAACTCATACTCATCATGCGTCACTTTAGTCACCACTTCCTCTTTGTGGGTCATTTTAGTCATCCCACGCCTCTCTCCTGGAACTCAGTCATATTAAGGTTTTGCATTTATAACAGTGACTATTTGATTAACCCTCTTTCCTGTAGATTCATAAGCCTCACAGACAATATTTACCTTTTACTTACCATTGTATTCCCAGCTCCTAACACTATGCCTGGCAATTGAGGCATGAGTAAATCATTGTTGACCAAACAGACAGTAACTTTTGTGAGCTGCCAGCAGAGGGGCATGGTGTACAAAGGAAGTTCACAGACAAGAGTCCTGGGTTCAAATCTTGACGCCACCATTTGTTAGTCAAGTGATATTAGATCAAGTCAGTGGATTTACCCCTCCAAGCTGAGCTTTTTCGTCAGTAAAATGGGTAGAACCAAATTTACAAGAGGTTGTGAAGAGATAAAGTATGACAATTGGGCACCCTAGACATTGTCATCATTATTATTGTTATCCAACTTAGAAATGACAGGGTGGAAAGTCCTCTGGTGAGGCCATAGGGCTCCTCAGGAAGAAGTGACAGATTACTCACACCCAAAAGGAAACAGATAGTAACATTTTTTATTAAATATTACAGTGGATCAAAAAGTACAAAATATCTCTCGCCTGCTATGTGATTGGGAAACTATTGGCACGTAATACAGTATCAAAAGCAGTAATAAGTACAATTTGGAAAACATACAAAATTGAGTGTTTATAGTTGGCTCAGCATTCTTCTGGTAGTGTTTAAACTAATGCAAAGGTTACTCAATAACCTCTCCATTGGGAAACTATATAATATCACTGGGCCATGTTGCTATATACAAATAATCACCTTACAGAGCATAGAGGTTACATAGCTGGAATCACCAAAAGTGTACAATATTTACAACACCGGAAAGTTTAAAAAAGTATAAACAGCCAAGAGATTATGCTGCTATTCTTCAGACATATTTCAACCATGGGGAGACAAGCAGAATATCAAATACACCAACAGCCAACACTGGACTTTAAGTGCTCAAGATAATCATTGCAATGGTGTGGGTCTCACCAGGGTGAAATCATTCCCATTTCTCTTTAAAATTGGGATGAGAGTAAAACTAGACCAGATGGGACTTGGCTGACCACCACCAAATGTGACTTTGTGGGACAATAAGTGAAGAAGAGAAATAAATGCTTCTCTTTGAAGGCACACTACATAAAATATTTTTGTGGGACCACCTCAAAATTTCCATCAGACACACCAACACAGTGAAATACAGTACTTGAGAATTCATGCACCAGGTCAGAAAGTCGTAAAGTCAACATTGAGTTTTAACAAACCCTTCTGTATATGCCCTGATAAACAAGTGAACTTAAGAGCTTCTAGCTAGTAAATAAATAAGTCAGTCCTGTGGCAAATATTACAAGTTTGAATCACTTACTAGGAGAATACTTAATTCTGAAACTCTATTGGACTGTTTTTTTATTATCATTTTTTTTTATTGAGTTGCCAAAAGCTAAACCAGAAATTGCATGGAAAGGTTTTTAAAAAATATTATTTAGAATCTCCAAATCTCCAATAAATCACGGACTTAGTGCATTCTGAATTGCAACATTTCTTGGAAGCCATACTCAGTAAATAGATTTATGACTCCATTGCCAATTAGATTCCACAATTTCCTTTACAGAACTACCAATAACAATGGTTTGACTGCACAAAGAAAAGCTTGTGCAATTCCATTCAATAATAAGACCCCTTGAACTCAAACAATGCAAACAAAGCCCTATTTAAGACTTTTTAAAAACTGTAGTTCTCAGCCAGTGAAGAATTCAATGGTCTTTTTGAAAGATTTCCAAGATCTCTGTTCGGAGTTTTAAAACAAATAACACACTGCTTCTGTTGGAAATGTATACCCCTATTTCTCTTTATTCGTCCTGATGTTCTGCTGAGAGTATGAGCTTCCTCGGACAGAAACAGTGAGTCTCCTCTCGGAAGAGATGAGAAAAACAAAAGCTGGACTATGTTAACATTGTTTGAAAATGGTGTGATCGAATTCCAACATGATGAAACCAGACTGAAATCATTGCAGTGGGGAAAACAAATGCCCCATATTACAAATAGATAGGTGAGCTCCACCGGGGACAGACGGCTCCTGTTTATTTTTTTTCTCTGAGAAATGAACTCACAGAAACCAAGTACGATCTAACCCATGTCTGCTGCAGAACCACTGGAGTTTCCTTTTTCTTCCACATTCTCCGATTCTGTGACCATTCCATCTAGTGCAACTTTCGTATATGTGTCCTGGCTAACATTTTGCCAGCTGGAATTTGAGATTTTTTCCCCCCTCTATCTTGTGCAATAGCAGGATAATCTGCACTCACACATTTATAATCTAAATTCTACTAGTCTACCTATGGTTCTATTAAATATATATATATATATTATTCCACAGGAAGGTAAATAATTAATTGAAGCAAATGGAACTCTTAACACTGGATCTCTACATTCTTTTGTTTCCACCTTTGGATATTAAGTATGTTACATTGAATATTTGGCTTCATATCATGGAGACATTTCAATACAAATGCACGGCATGCATGGCTTTGTTTAAGAGCCGCAGTTTCACTGTTATCAGTTTTTGATTATTTTGCAGTCGCGTTACCTATTTAGAAGTTGAAAATTGTCGTCAATTTTCATAGAATTAAATATCTCAGAGGTAAAAGACTTGGATAACTATGGTTCTAAAGTCTCCTGGTAGTGTTGGGGGAGGGAGAAAGCGGCCTGGGGAGTTCATCCAAGCAGTCTTCAGCAGGGCTGGGACTTGGGAAGAAAATCCACTCTCTGTATCCATCGACCTTTAATAGGATTAGAAAATGCGTCCACCCTGATGTTACATCCTGGTAGCAAAAGGAATAAAGTGGCAAGAATGACCATAGGCATCCTCCACATCTTTTGACTGCTTGAACAGCTTGATCAGTTATTTCCAACAATAAAAGAAATTATAAAGCATACTGTATTGCCAGGTGGTTAAAAACAAGACACAAACCACCTTATGTGTGTACATACACACGAAACTCATGCCCCATAAACCCAACGAGGATGACTTTTTTTTGAAATGGCTAATCCAGTATGTCAATTATCCCCAAAGATGTGGCCTGGGAGATTCTTCTTGGGAATGACAAGAAACCAACTTGATGAAAGCAATGTGACTACTCATTACTCAAAAGACAGAGGCCCAGAGAAGCTAGGAGGACTTCAGCTGCTCCTCTTCTGATAGCTGAGCTCCCTCCTCTTCCCAACCCCCTTTCCCAGACCATTTAAAGGGATCAGTGCCAACACCAATGTAAATCATTTTGGCTCCTGTTCTAATTTCTGAAATTCCTAAAATATCTGTGCAGCCCACAAACATGTCCTCTAGATTCTGTTGTTATTCGGCAGCTTGCTGCCAGTGAGGTTTTTGTTTTTATGATTCCTCTGGTATGTAGGACAGTTTCACAGCCTAGATAAGGTAAGTACAATGCTCAATATTTTCACATAACCCAATACTTCAAAGCAAAGCATTTGGCCGGGTAAGCAGTACATAAGCTCTTTCAACTATGTCATTTATGAGGAACACAATCCTTAGGTTGCGGATCTGCAAAGGAACGGACTTTGCACTATCGTGTGCTCGACTGTTTCTCTTTCGTTTGTTCCACTGAATCAGTTGCTTCAATTTGTAAACAATAACTTTACCACCCAAAGCTGCTCAAAATAAGATGTGGAAAAAGTACAAACACACATCAACAACTAGGACAGTCAGTCAGCCTTTAAAACAAAACAAAACCAAAAACAAAAAAACAAAAAAGACTTGCAAACAAAAGCGATACTGTTTAATTAAAAAAAAAAAAAAAAGACAAGAAGGAACTGGGAGAAAATGGAACTACCTGTATATAAATTAGGTAAGCAAACAGTGATACTGGTAGTTTTAAGAAGCAAATATATACAGTCAATTGAACAGTGTTTACTTCTCTGGATTGTTTAATAGTGTTGAAATGAAAGATCTGTTGAAGTTCACTATACATTGCATTGATTGAACCTTGGAGAGTTTTAAGGAAAGAGGGGCATCCCTTGGCGCATGTTCGCCAGTCTTCTTCGCCCCTTCCTGTGAAATGCCTGCCCCCTTTTTTTTTGCCTAGATTTTTTCCTGACCATCAAACTCAGATGGGGTCCTCTAAGTTCTTCCTGGATATACAGAAATCCCTTCACAAGGCCCACATGCAAAGCAAATGATCTGGAGGTGCCAGGGCATCCATCCGTGTTGGAAGGGGGTCAAGACTGACCAGCCAAGGCTGGAGTTGTCCCAGAAAAATCAGGCATGTTCACCTCCCCTCTCGGCCCCTACAGCTGGGACTGTTCATACCCCCAGATTAGAAGAAATTCTGACTTCTAATTCTACAAGCCATCACCCCAGGGTAAGGAGTGAAGCTCTGTTAGCCCCATGCTTTGGGCTGCTGGGCCTACAGTTTTGTACTGGGGTGTACAGATGACAGCTGGGAAGATGGAAAGGCAGCTTGAGGATTTATAGCAGCTAAAGGGTAAATGCTGTTGTGCAAAAGGTCCCCGTACGAACTTCCTACAGGTGTGGCCGCAGCCAAGTGTCTGTACAGCTGCTGAGAATTTGTCGGCGACGTAAAAATTCCTCTTTGCATCACAAGCGAGTGGAAAGCCAGGGGTTGCATGAGCGGAGAAAGCACAGTCTGGTTTTTCAAGTACTGCAGAGAATGAGAATACCCAGCCGGGAGCCTGGAATTGAGGCCCGAGTTACACAGGCTCCCGGAATACAGACCTGGGAAGATAGGGGAAGAGAGGGGAAGCTTGTGGCCTTCGGATCCGCCCCCAGGATGCCCACCGTGCGCTGCCTTGCTGCCTTCGCTCTCCTGCTCAGAGGCCTTCTCCTTCCCAGAGACCTCCTTGGATGGGTCCAGGGGAGACACGGCCCGGGCCTTTTTCCCGGCAATCACAAGGTCCAAATCCTCCAGGCTGCGCTTTATTGGCCGCGCTGCGCCGATGTTCTGCGGGCTCATTTTCCGGTGCAGGATGGGATGCACCATGCCTTCCATCTTCCTGAAATTCTCCAGTCTCACATGGTGAGATTTTCCCGATCTTGAGAGCGATTCGGGGTATTTTTTAGGGGCTGACATGGTCATGGGTGATACCCGACAGGCTTTGGGGTGACAGTCTCGACTCTGGCTGCTTATAACCTGGAACTGGGAGACACCTTTGTTCTCCTGGGGCCCTGGGACTGAGTGGGCCAGGCCCAGGACCTTGCCGGTGGGTTTGTGCAGGTTCTTAGGGAGGCTCAGATCCGTTGGCTGGTCATCTGTAGAGGCTTCTGCTGCGGCTGACTTTTTATCTTGCAGATGCAGAGACGCGAGATAATTTATGTGGAGCTTTTCTTGGTGTTTGTGGGAAGGAAAAGAGCTGTTTTCCGATTCTCTGTACATGTCCCTGGAAGGGTACTTGGATGCCTGTTCATTGTGAAGATGGTGCTCAGTGTGTCTATAGAGGCTATGGAGATGAGGGGACGAGTAGAAGTCTGCCAGGAAGCTAGGCACGTGGGAATGGGGGAGTGCCCTTTTCTCCAACAGTCTGTCCTTGCCCTCCTGAATTTCTTGCTTCAGGACATAGGAGTCAGCAAGGGGGTTAAGGTGGTGCTTGGAGAAGCTGCAGCGGTGGGGATCAGATCGACTCAGCTTCTCGTGCTTAAAAATGTCATTGATGCTCTTCCTGTCTTCCGAGGGCTTGCTTTTGAAACTCTGGACGTGCTGAATCACTGAGGGTCGGCTGACCGCCATGTGGTCAGCGCTCTGGCCGTGGTGGGCCTGGGATAAGCCTGAACACAAGTCATCTCTAGCAATCAGTTTCTTTTTGCTGATCAAAGGGGGTGGGGAACCATAGGGGTAGCTGCTGGAGAGGCCGGCCCCGCTCACTTGGGACAGAAGCTTTTTCTTGGCTAGCGGGGACATGATGCCTGGGTTGCCCCTTGAGTAGAGCAGGGGTGTGTAGTTAAGTCCATGGCTTTCGTTCATGGGCCCAGTCAGGTCTTTGTCTTTGAACATGTCAAATGACTGGACCACAAGGACCTTGGGGGTTTGCTTTAGCGCACTGTGGATGTCGTCACTGCCCAGCTGGTCCACCTTCACGGTGCAGTTGGCGATGTAATCTGCCATCGCGGGCAGTTTGTCATCCTCCGTCTCGTTCTGGTTGGCCAGAGGTGGCTGCGTGGTGTGGTAGCTGGGAAAGGACACTTCCTGGAGGTCATTTTCAGGGCTCTCTGTAAAACAGCAGGGTTTGGATTCTTGTTTGGAGTCCACCAGGGTGTTAGGAGAGGTGAGTGACTGTCTACCTGCCCCAGGGACCAAAGCTGGATCTCTTTCGGGGGCCAGAGGAGCACTTGGGGGTGGAGGTGCGGGCCCCTTCTCTCCCACCTCCTCTGCCGCCTTCTCGCTGTTGGAACCTTTGTCGGTTTCACTGTCCTTTTCTGGGTCTGCTCTGGACGCCAGGGGCCTCACCACAAAATCCTGGTACCCTTCCATTTTTTTCTTTATGTCTGCTGCTGGGAGAGGCTCAGGGATGCTTTTCTGGCTTAAAGTCTCTTGTTCTTTCTCTTGCTCTGATGAAACCTGATAAAATATTTCAAAAGACAGTCAGAAGAAAATCAAACACACTGACATCCTTTGCTATGAGTAAAGCATTACGCACAGTAGTTTTTCTTGAAAACAGGCTTGTCAGTCAGCTCATGGAGTTTCTGTAAAGCTTTATTACTCCCCAATCATGGCTCTAAACAAAGAAATCTAAATTACAGAAACATTAGGGGAAATATGCATATTTGCTTCAGTCCCTTATGAGACACCTATCAAAATAGCAAAGTGTTATGTACTGATGGTATACAATCATATCACTCCTGATTCTAATATATAGTTTAATTCTAAGGTTGTCTTCTTGTCAAATCAGTCAATTATCCAAATGGGTTTTAAATTACATGTTGTGTTTTATGACACTCCTGAGAAAGATATTTTTTAAGCATCTCTCTTTAAAAAATCCAACCAAACCTGTGTCGACAATAAGTAACAAACTTGCCGTAACTCCTTGCCTTTCTTTGAAAGGGCAAATGCCTTCCTAATGTGTTCAATATAATGCATTGAAAATTAGCGATGCTCAAATGTTAATAATTTCTACTCAGTGCCAAGTGACATGTAGATAATGTTAAAATATTGAAGAAGTACGAAGATGCAGTGGCAGCTTGTCTACCTGAGGGACTGAGGACATTCTCAGTCCTTCTAGGCTGTAGCAAACTACATTTCTATTAAAGCCAACAATAAAGTTGTCAAAATTCAGGCAGTGGGTGCCACCACAAATACAGCTTTTCGGTTCAGTGAAATAAATATAGTCAATGAGATGGATGCTCTTTATCTACCCCTATTGACAGAAGTTGTGGTCACGATTCGACTTATTTAAATTGCATTATGTAGCTGTGTAAATGGTGACCTTAAAAGGTCATCTTAACGTTCCATGAGTGACCCAGCTGGCTGACAAGCCCTTTCAAAGTTGCTGTCCGTCTGCCCTGACATGTCTCAACAGAGCAGTCACAAAACAGCTATATTGGGCTGGTCTCCTCCCACTCCCAGCCCATCCCTTGAACTTTGTTTGTTCTTCTCTGTTAAAAAAAGAAGTGTCAGCCACATTGACGTCTTTAGGTAAGGTTGAGGATGCTGGTTTAGGGATACGCAGGAACAAAAATTTTAGGGAATCATGCCCACTTCATAGGTATTTCTCCTCAAATCCACTTAAAGACATGTGCTTTTTAGGGATGAGTTATACCTGAAAGCCTTTGCTTAGCTTCACATCTTTTTTTTTTTTTTTTTTTTGGTACTAATAGCTGCCTTTTCCAGTACAAACATCATTACTTGTTCTACATTAATAATCATTGGCCTCTTGAGCTTATATACTACATGAAAATACAGAAAAATGAGTGAGGAAGGGAAGGGAAAAAGGCAAGTTGCATTTAATTGTTAGTTTCTTATGCAGCTAGAGTTTGCTGTGGGCTATGGGGACGCTTGGCCCCACTGAAGTTTCTGTAGCCTAGGCCTTCAGTTATATCAGAGGCCCATGCTTCTGCTTATAACACTGGTTTAGGACTTTGAAAAGCTAGGCAGAAAAAAGGAAAATACCCTTTCTTTAGGATGGCATTCTATGATCTGCTTTAGTGTATTGGATATTACCTTCCCACCAGTTGCCTTGCAATCCAATTACCCGAATATAGTGGGTTTAACTGGAAGGGGTATATCACCCCTTCCCCTACCTCCATGGTGTTCACTGTGTTCATATCGAAAACACCAAAAAATTAAAAACAATGAAAACAACAATGACAACAATGAAATCCAAACCAAAAATCCCAAACACAGTCATTGAGAAAGAATATACCTGGCCAATAACATGGGTCTGTGTTGGAAGTAGGGAGTGGTTCTTACTATAAGGTCAACCTCAGACAGGGTGGGGAATTCCATGAAGTTGGGATACCTCATCATGACAACCTTCGAAATCTGAGACACTCACAGGTCCCTGAAGGGAACAGTTGGAGCGTATAGAAAAGAGACAGCCTAACAGTTTTAAGGGTTGCTGTGGACTCCAGGGAGTCGGGCTCCACTGTTGGGAATGGTCATCTCCAAAGCTGATGGACTCAGTGCATGGGCTGAGATTCCGCCCACAACCCCCCAAACCAACCGTCTCAAACTCTATCCCCGAAGTGGAGTCGTTCAAAGGTCACTTGGCCCCTTGATGCTCAGTTTGTCCCCTGGTACTCTGGCAACACTATACAAATGGTAGCTAATAGAACTCACTGATCCAAAACCCTATAATAAATCACCAGGCTAGCAGAATAAAGGAAAAATGGAATGTAAACCTTAACTTGGAATTTCCTTGCTTTTGGCTTTTTATGTTGCAAGCTTGCAGATGTTTAGAAATTTACATCATCTTCCTCCTGCCCCTTCTTTTAATTACTAGAGCTTAAAATAATTATGAAACTTAAAAACAAAAACTAAAATTCTCCTCTTGCTATTAACACTATCTTCTCATATAGAAGTCAGTTTGATGACTTAATGTCTCAATAGGAGGTTGGGGTGTGTGTGTGTATGTGTTTTAAGCCAGTGTTTAATTAGGGAGTCTCTTATGTGTTCATTATAAACCTGATTTTTAGGGGGTATTTAATATTAGCACCAAAATTCCCTCTAGGGTTGAATCCTAGAACATGCCGTCTCCAAATGTGGCTGCTAAGTTTTTTTATGGGCAGCAAGGTTTTTTATTATTCATGTTGAAACAGAGCCCAGATCAGCCTACAGGACTGGCTGTAAGCTGATGGTAATGGCTTCTACAAAAGGGCTGTGGGGGGTTGCGGGTAGCTGGGGCTTGTTTTAAAAGGTTCAGAAACTACCTGTTAATATGAGAGATAATAATGGTTTTGGAGTAACCATTTCAAAATTCCCCTATAAATAACATTCACTTATGATATTTCTAAATTGGTCTTGACCCAAGGCTGTTGCACAGAGGTCGTGGGAGACAAACAATCTCTAAAATGTTCAGGTGAGTCCTGCAGAGAAAGAGCCCACCGATTCCAATGTCCCTCTTCCCTAGACTCCCCCAGAGCATGTCACACCATTTAAAGTCACGTCAATTCCACAGATAGACTGGCCACGGAATGGCCAAGAAACCACGTTTCACAATGGAATCCCTCAATTTTAGAGAGCTGTAGCTCTTACTCCTTCTCTCAAAGTCTGAGTATTTGCTATCAGTTTTCTTTTCTTTTTTATTTTTTTTAGAAAGAGGGTCTTGCTCTCTTACCCAAGCTGGAGTGCAGTGGCTCACAATCATAGGTCACTGTGACCTCGAGCTCCTGGGCTCAAGTGATCCTTCAGCCTTAGCCTACAGAATATCTAGGACTAGAAGTGCATGCACACCTGGATAATTTTTAATTTTTTTTTGTAAAGTCAGGGTCTCCAGGCTGCATTCAAACTCCTGGCCTCAAGCAATTTTCTTTCCTTGGCCTCCTGAAACACTGGGATTATAGGCATGAGCCACCGTGCCCAGTCCTGCTATCAGTTTTCTCCTGGATGTTTTCATCTTTCTTCTAGATTCTATTATTAGCCTACCCCATTCAATACCATGCATTGCATTTCAGCTCCTGAACAAAGTGAAAGGTTTTTAGGAATTGGGGAACTATTTGGGGAACTGTGAAGCTTAGATTTTTTGATTTCTTAATCTAACCACGCAACTGAGCCAGGATACAGCTGTGGATTCAGGGTTCCAGAATACCTCAAGGCAGGATATGTCTCATAGAGCTATTTCTGTGCAGCAAAGCAACTCACCTCTGATGCGTCCTGGGGCTTTGGGGCATTCTCTTTTTCTTTCTTGCTCTTAGGCATTTCATGTTTGATGCGTTTGGTTCCTGATACTTTTGTTTTGTTCTCATTTTCCTGTGAACTGTTCTCCTGTTTCCGAGGTTTGATTGGAGGAAGGGGCTTATCTTCCTCTCCTTTAATAAACCTTTCATATGGTAGGATTAATCTAAAAGGATAGCAGAAGAGAGGATCGGTCAGTTAGGTAATTCCAGTAGCATCAGTGCTATGGAAGTTTACTTTCTTTTTTAATATAAGCAACTTATTGAATGACATCATCCCCAATGACACTGATGCACTTTTAGAAACTTACTCCACAGTTTAGTGATCTACTTCCTTGGTCAAAATCAGTACTTGGTAACTCATACACTTCCCTGCAAGACCTCTTTTTGGTGTGGGTTCATCTACCAGGGATACCAATGGAAGTATCTAATGTTAACATCATCACTGCCCATGGCACTTGGCTAAGTGCCAACAACAACAATAACAGCAATAATCAGCAGTTGTCAACCTTTTTGGCATCAGGGATTGGTTTCATGGAAGACAATTTTTCAGTGGACTGGGGGTGGGGTGGGGGGCAGGAAGAGGAGCTCAGGTGGCCAGTTCCTAAAAGGCTGTGGACCGGCACCAGTCCTCAGCCCGGGATTTGGGGACCACAGACAGTAATGATAGCTGCTGTTCATTTACCATTCCATCAACAGCTACTTATTGTGCACCTACTATGTGCCAGATAGTGTTCTAGGCAGTGAGAAACAGCAGTGACCAAAACATTCAACTGCCCCGGCCTCATTAAGCTTATATTCTAGTCGGTACTGGTATGTGCCAGGTACATTATAAAGATGATTTCATGTGGTCTCCACAACATCCATATGAAGTATTATTATTATTATTATTGTTCCTTTTTTAACATATAAGGCAGTGAGGTCCAAAAAGGTTAAACAATTTTTCTAAGAGTCACATAATTTGTTAGAGGTGGAATTTGAACTTAGTTCTGCCCATCTCCAAAGTTTTTATTTTGATTCAAGTCAAAATGCAGACCAAACACCTAAGATAAACAGATGCATGGCAAGCACAGCATGGCGGAGAGAGCTGTCTCATTTGCCAGCAGTGTTGAGGGGGCAGGTGGCTCCTTAGGGTGCCAAGTGAAAAAGGGCTCCAAGAGAAGGAAAGCGGACGGACTACTCAAGCCGCAAAAATCAGAGGGGCTGCAGATTTCAAGCATTTTAATTATATAATTTTTTTAAAGCAAAGCACATAAAAATGCTCTAAAAAGAGAAACATCAAACAGCTCTGGTTTTAATCTGTTTTCCCTTTGCGACGTAGCTCTTTATCTGAAAGGGAAAAATAGCTGATGTAATTAAAAGGGATGGATTGCATTACAATCTCAGTTTCAACTTCAGTGATTAAAGTTTTTATAATGCATTTGGTATGATTAATGACTCACTGTGGGATTAATACAAGACTCAGCCTTAAAAATATGAACTTTAATACAGCAAACATAATTTGTTTTAAATAAGACAAGTTGACTCAATGAAGAAAATGTACTTGGCTTATAAACAACATAAATCTGTTCAAATATTGGGGATCCTAATTATTTTCAAACGAAGACTCCCAGGCAAAAACTTCTTTGGTTTGAATATTTGTTAGCTATCCTAAAATTGGTTTCTAACTCTGCGATTTGGATCTCAACTACTTAACCACACACGAGTGGTTCGGATTTGCGAGTCCGGGCATGGAGACATTTGGGATCATAATATTTCATTCTTTAATAAAATACCGAGAAAATTATGGGAAAATCAAATCTTAATTTATAGCATATTAGAAACAAAATTCATTTACTGAGCATGCTCGGACAAGGTATGTGCAAGGAGGCATGAATAATACTTTGGAGCCCTACCTCTGGCAGTGGGCCAGCCATGAAGATCAACACAGCCCATGGGGAATAGTTATCTTCAGATCCCATTACAAACTGAGTTTAAACATGTTACAGCTGCTAAAACTGGAAACTGCTCTCTCTGTGTAGACTTACTAAAATAATATATGGCTGCCAAATACCTGCTTCCCACTGTAATATTACAGTTAATGTTTATATAATAAAAAGCATAACTAAGCAGAAGAAGAGAGAAAAAAGCAATCTTGTTCATACTTGAATTTATTCCATCTCATCTGTGAAGTCCTCAATATCCCCCCAATTCCTTTTATCTGCCTGGTTCTAACAGGGACTTTATTCCCCTCAATATCAGCAGGTTGAGGATTTTTGTCTGGGAGCAAAATGCATTGAATATTTCAAACTGGAAAAATCTTTTAAATGGACTTTAATGAAAACATATTTTATTGTTGGGACAGACAGGTTTGTTTTACTTTTGTTTTGTTGCCATGGGAACTCAAGGAGCATTGAAGTCTGGATATTCCAATGGTTACTGTTTGCTAGTACAGCCCTTCCCCCAACTTCATTCCCTAATGGAGACGGTGACACCATAAGGTACCCTGTTCACTGAGATAAAGGACAGCATTACCTCTGAGTGTGGGGAGAGGTTGAGAGAGAACAGAGAACTGGGTGGGAGAGACACCCAATGGACCCCAGAGAACTCCTCTCCCCGGGTTCTGATAATTGTGGGGAGACCCCAGCTCTCTAGATGGGTGCTAAGAAGACTATAATTTCCTTTTACAATTTTGCAAGTTCACAAGGCAGGGCAGCATTTTCATTTCAGTTTTTTTTTTTTTTTTTAAATATCTTCTTTCAATTTTTTCTCCCCTTCACTCAACTCAGCAGCTGGCTGGCTGACAGCAGTAAAAAATACATTTCACTTTGCTGGTCAAAGGCCTAAAGCCAGAAGCAAGAAATCTGGAATTAAATGTTTCTTGTATCTGGAAAGAGGCATGACTAAGGTAAAACTGAATCCAAACACAAGCCCTGCTTGTTCAAGGCTTCCAGAGGGAAAGAGAGAGAGAGAGAGAGAGAGAGAGAGAGAGAGAGAGCGAGTGTGTGTGTGTGTGTGTGTGTGTGTGTGTGTGTGTGTGTAGTGTAAAGGTCAATTGTTTTTTTTCCTCCTTCTAAATCATTGAAAGATAATTATAGTGGCTTGGGGAAAAAAGCCTCTCAAAATAAAACAAGCAAGGCAGCAGCTTAAAGGAAGCAAGTAGAAATATGGCCAGCTAAGCTTTGAAGAACAAGGCATGGTCTCACACGCACACAAACAGTCGCTGCTTCATGTAGTGATTTCCGTTCCGTTTGGTGTGATTTTCACTGAATGTTTTTTCAGTTATCCTGTCATGGTACAACACAATTACCGCACAGGATATGATCTTATCATTTGATTATTAGAAGTTTTTACAGCACAAGAGGATGAAAGCTATTATAGATCTCTGAACATTTAAATGTTCACCATGCATGCCGTATTGTTAAAAATACGTTAGTCAATATAAGGTCAACATTGTCCAATGTACGAAGCTGAGTAGGTTTGTATTAAATAAAGAATTTAGTATAATGCAACATGTTTGTGCCTTGAGGATGATTATGACTCAAATATTTGCAGTACAACAAAGATTTAATCACTTTCCAAATTGTACAGATAAAAGCAAACATGCACTCCAGTCCCCAAGAATTCATTACTAAGGAGACATATTTTCAATGGACTGCAAATCTAAGAGTGGGGTCTGGGTTTTACGTGGGTGGAAGTAATGGGGAAGAGATGCAATATATTCATTAGAAAATCCAGAGAGGTTTTCCCTTATCCTGATCTACATCATGTCTGGGGATTGAAAGCTGGACAGATAAATGGGCCTTTATTATTATCCAGATTGCACATTTCAGATTAGCAAAATGCTTATTTACGATGCCATTAATGGATCTGAAACAGGTAAGCCATTATGTATTAAAAAATAACATCTTTCCATAGGCATAAGATTTGTAGCAGCATGAGATTTTATTTTTCCCTAGGAATAATACAAGAATAACATTTGCCATCCCAAAGCAGAAACAGTAGGGGAGCTTTTTGCTATCACGGAGATTCTTATTAAATTCAGTCACTGTGAAAAGCAAGATTTTTTTTTTCTCCTTCTCATTCTTCTTCTTTCCTTTTTAAAAAATAAAGACGACTTAAAATCAACCCAAGTTAAAATTAACAAATCAATGAATGGCATTATAACCTTGATTTATTAGCATCTGAGCCATTAAATTATCATCAGACATGAAATTGCTGGTTTGAAAAGATTTGGCTTTGCTAAATCTCAAGTTAAATAATGGTGCTCGGTATCCTAGGTTTTTAGATCTGCCTCATCTGATATTATGAAAAATTCAATACATTTCTCTACAGCAGAAGTCAGGGGTCAGCAAATCTATTACTGTAATGTAAGTAATCTGGCAACCTGCCAACTCTTTCTCCCTTTTATTATTTTTTTAAACACCAAGGCAGATAATTTTATATTTACAAAGTCTAAAATCCTACAGGGTACTGCCTCTTTTTCTCAACAAAAAGCAGTAGCCTCGCATTAGAGAAATGTATATCACACATGTCCTCATCATTTGCATTTCATACAAAAGAAGAAAAGACCCTTCATCTTTATTAGGCAGCATTCCCCTCCTCTCATCATAAGTACGGGAAAAATAATGTCAAATCTCATCTGAACAAGTAACCACTAATGTCTCTTATATTGATTAATGCTTGCATGGAATGACTGAACTTTTGGGCCAAAACATTTAGCAAACAGTGCCTAAGAGAAGAAATGAGAATCCATCTATTTATAGAGCACTGAAAAATGATATTTTAATAATGTCTGGAAGTGATTCAATCCAGAGAGTGGGGAAAAGAACTGGAAAATCTTTAGGGTTGCATTTGAATCTCAAACTGACCCCACCTGCTTCACAGACACATTTTCATGGTGTCAAACCAGTGAGAAATTCCAGGAATGAAGATTTGCTGGTGTTCTTAGGGCAGAATATTTTAGGAGCAGAGGGAAATAAAGTTGGTGTGCATGTCAGGTCCAAAATGCTACTACTATTCTTATACTATTAGGGTTTCTTTTTTTTTTTTTTAGTACAAAAGAAATGACATATTGGTTTCACTGGGGTTTCGGACCTGATCTGATCCCAAATGAAGTCATTTCACCTCCGAGTTGATTCCAGGCTTGATAAATTCTAAGGCTTGGCCAGACATTTCCCTTCTCAGCCAGAAATAGAAAATACAACTTCCCTGTGAAGTGTGGGAAGCAATCTTTCACCAAATATGAAGCCAATAAAAGGTATATTTTTCCCTTCTGAAGATGAAGTACACGCACTTGTTAAAGTTCCAACAAGTCTAGAGAATTTCTCATCTCACGTACTGTTCATCTTTCAGGGTGCTAGACCATGGCAATAAAAATGGCAGAAGAGCTTTTAGGGCAAGGCAATGAAACCAAAAGCCAAATACACAAATGTGCTATGTAAATATGCAGAGAAATGAGAATATTTCCTCAGTGGGCATAAGACTTGCTGAGCATAATAGCACCTATGACTCTTTGTTCTTGTTCTTTTAAAAGCCAAGCTCCATCTAAGAAAGATGTAGGCTCCAGATAAAGATCTCTTCCATTTTGTGGTGTGAAGTTCAGTGGTGCAGAAAAAATAGCACGCCATGTGGAACAACATGTCTGTAACCGAGAGAGCTGAGAAAGAAGCCTCCAGTGTCACCTTCCAACAGACAAGGATGTGAACCGAAAACTTGCAGCACCGAACCATGGAGTGAGCAGCCATACCGAGGTGTAGACTGTGACAACGAGCCTATAGCAGGTCCCACCTGAGCCAGCAAAATGGCACAAGAGTACAACATGGATTCTGCGTGAAAGACTTAGCTTGCCCAAGAGCTACCAAAGGTAAACTGTCCTGTGTGCTTTAAAAAGGAAAGTATAAATAGCATCATTTGTATTCTATGCTAAGTGAAACATGACCACTTGTCATCAGAAAAGCTCTCTTCCCTGGGAAAATGATCTGCTCACTAGGGGCAAGAAAATTTTTTGAAGGTTTTAATATTCTCCATTTGCCCCTGGAAATGGTGGGAGAGTTGTTTCTTAGGCCCACTGATAATTCTCACATCTCCCTTCATGGTCCCAGAGTAAGTGTGACTCTAAATGAAGAAAAGAAGGAAAGGGGACATGGTGCTGGACCCAGCAAGATGGTGGCTTGGCTCCCATAAGCATGCATCAGTGTGGGAGAGTCAGATCAAGGATGACAGGTCCCCTGAGCTGGAGTTACATGGACTTTAGGGGCTGGGTTAGGAGCAAGGTGGGCGGGTAGAGAGAGAAACTTCAGATTGTTCTTATGTATTAATTAGGCATTACAATATTAATTGCAGCTACCACGCATTAAGTTTCTATTAACACCAGGCACTTTGTATTACAAAAAGAAATATCCATAGGTATATTATTTTATCCACATCTTATGGGATGACAAAACTGAGGTTCAGAGCTATTAATAAATGATTAAGTGACTAGTCAATAGCATGTAGCTATTAACACAGATCGGCCTGCCTCTGCTAGCCTGAGCTACCTTCACCTCAGCGAGATAGCTGTGCATCTTCATACACTGTCTGAGAAGAATCAACGTCGGGGAGATACTGAAATGATCACCCCTGCCTGCGTTAAGTGAATTCCACGCTCCTAGGAATTGCCTAAGAAATCACAGTGAGCATTCTCTTTTCTCAGAGGCAACAGACCTGTGGAACACATAGATGGCCATTCCACACAGGATCAACCCACTACATCAGAAGAAGACCTACGGCTTTGACATTGGGCACACGACTTCTCTTATTATATGTCACAATACCCATGCCACACTCTTCAAAAGGTGGTGGCCCTAGTTGAATCAGGTCCAGTTTAGGATTGAATGGTAAAAGAAACTCAGCAATCATAATCTCCATGAATTCTGGCCTGTAGGACTTAATCTTACGAAGTCTGAGTTTCCCATGGTCTCTTCAATAAAGCTCCAGGGGGGCTTTGCTTCCGGGATGCTTCCTTGTCACTTCTAAGAGTGTCCAGATTGATGTTATTCCCATACCTTTCAAATGATGACCACCTTGAAGAAGGTTGGAATGGACTTAAGGAGGGCTGACTTTATGCCCCAGGGATTAAAATACATGCTCATAACAGAGACCATGGACCGCAGACAGCACCCACCACTTTATGACGCCAGCCGGCAAAGATGGCAGCAGTTACTCTTCCCAACAAAAATACAGTGACTAACCTAGAATCAAGTTGCATGGATCCATTTCAAGGGCAGATGAACATTATTTCAAGAATAATAAACAAACATAAATAATGTTTTCAATGTGATGTGCGTCCCACTAATGAAGGCAGGCGGTGTCCTTATGTAAAAATAGGCAAACAACTGTTGTATTTAAGTCTCATGCATGTTAGATACTACTGGTCCCAGAGCTCCAGAAATGTTTAACAATTCCTCCACGACACTGATTATTTTGGTCAAACTTTATAATAACTTGTACAGAAAGAAAATGTTCCAAGAAGTTTTTCAGTGGAAGAGTTAAAGATGTATTTTAATGGTAAACAATTACATTCTTCTGTCATATGATACTTTTCTTTCCCCTTTCTTTTTTGGAAACATGCTTTCTGAATTTTCAATAGTTCCTTTGTGAAGGCATCTGTTGCTCACATAATTGAAAAGATGTTTGTGCAGTGGCATGCTTGAGAGTACAGTTATTTAATCTTAATGATAAAGCCCCGAGGACAGAAAATCATAAGTAGAAACCTTTTGCTATTTATCAAAAAGAAAAGGGGCCAAGATACCTGATCTATTCTCAAATTTAAATTCATACTTGATGAAAACTATCAATGAAACATGGGACCTACAAAGTTTCTTAAATACTATAGTTAGGCTCAAAGGATAGGGGGAGTGGAGTAAAAACAAAAATGAGACAATAAAGGAGCTTGACAAAGAAAAACGGCTGTTTGGCAAGCTTTTTTTTTTTTTTTTGGGTCAAACAAAGAACTTGCTGTAGTTTACAGCATGACATACACACTTGATTAGTTTGTGCCTGAGGCTGTTTTTACACTCAACAGTGTAATCTCTAACTTCTATTAATTACAACTTGTATTTAGAGGCAAATTTAAGAATTTTTAAATAGAGATTTTTTTCAAAGGCTGTTGTTTATTTTTTTTAAATGGAAACCAGTTTTTCAACTCCAGGGTCTGGCGAGGGCTTTGTTTTCCTTTTTTAAAAGTTTCTTGAAATATCCAGGCCTTGGAAAGTTATCAGAGCATTTTAGGCATGCTGAGCGAGCCAGAGCGTGAGGCTCTTGTGTATGAAATTACCTGACTGTCCTTTGGAGAGAAATTCTTTACAGATGATAAGAAGAAGCTACTCTGGGTGTAGGGCACTTGCATCGACCTGATTCAGGCCCCTGTGAGAACAAGCTTGGTGAGCTGCCGATGGAAGAGAGGCTGCACAGACTCAGCCTAAACCTGAGCAAGTTGCCTTTGATTTCCTGGGTTGCTGGCTGTTGAAAAGGGCCAGGGGGCCTTCTGCCGGTTTGGGCAAAAGGGAGATGAGAGTGCCTGGGTAGCAGTGTTGTAGAGGTAGGACCCATGCAGTGGCCATTGGCCAGGACTCCCATGAACAAAACAGTATCTGGAAAGAAGAAAGTCCACACGACTGGGCAACCTCGTCATGGGTGAGGGTGGGCATACTCTACCTGTCGGACCGAAGGGCTAGAGAGTTAATAGATACTGAGAGGGTGAACTACAATACCTGCCTTTGGGGTACCCAGTTTGGAAATTCAGTCTTAGAATTTCCTGACAGCCCCTTCTACCACCTCATTCCCTACTTCTTTACACACATTTTCCAGAGGGAATATTCTTTTTGATCGGATTTAATTTAGTTCATTCAACCCCTATATCCCGAGTCCCTGACATGTCCATGATGCTGTACTGGGTACACTCGGGAGGTTTCGATGAAGGCATATCACATGGTCCTTGCTCTCAAGAACAGTAACTATTCTTGAATTCTATAACTGAATTATTTTAGACAACACATAATGATCTACTCTAAGTTCTAACTCTACATCTTTAAGATCCAGTTCAAATTCTGGATCCTCTAGGAAGACTTTGCTCATTTTCGTTGGAAATTCTCTCTTCCTTTGAATTCTCTCTTCCTGTTGAACTTATTATTTCTATCTATTATGTATCTGGTTTTTATAGACTTCGCCATTTAACTCTTTTCCATGTGTGTATGGCCTTGTGATAAGATCTTGTGATAAGTCAGATAAACCACGGATCAGAGCACCTTCCAGGTCTAATGAGTTGGTGGTGGCTACCTGGGGGTGTCACATCGAGAAGGATTCTGAGGCTGAACCTGGGCTCAGGGGGAGCGGCATCTTGTTCCCTTACCCTCTGCTGTAAATGCGGTAGAATGAGCGGCACCTCACTGTTTGCCAGGACTATCCTAGACTCTTTGGTTCATACGTTCTCACTGCTCCTGAGAGTGCTCTGCACGTGGTAGATGTTCAAAAAACACAGATTGGCTCTTGAGAACAGCAGCAAAGGAAAAAGGCAGTTAATGGAATGGCAAATCTATCCTACCCAAGAAAAAGAAATAGGCCAGTAGGAGAGGGCTTCTTACCAATTTCAAATGTAATCTTGGGCTGTGTTGATAGATTGACACCGCCTGCATCCTAAGAAGCACTACATGCCACATCTGGAGTAGCTTTGGGCATTCTGAGTGACTCGAATTGGAGGCTTCTACATGAGAGCAAGCCAAGCCGGGGAAAGTCCATAAATCGTGCTCTGAGGCTTGGTTGAACGGAATAGGAAGACTGGAAGTGAGACAGGAGCTCTGACAAGCATCTGGACGCCCATCACAGAGAAAAGGGAGCACATGCGAGTCAGCCCCAAAAGGCAAGGTAGGGTCAATGGAGAGCCGCAGAAGGCCTTTTGCTCAGCACGTGGGAAAGCGTTTGGAGGAAGAGCGCCTTCCACAGCGACGCTTCCTCCGAGCGCTCCCGCTGCAAGGAGCTGAAACGGAGGCTGGGCATCCTTGTGTCAAGCAAAGTTCAGTCCTCAGGGAACTTGGCAGCCTGCAGTCTGTGTTTTGCAAATGGGCATGTTCTGTTTAGCTTACATAAAGCCTTTTCAGAAATATTGGAGCCAATATTTGTAAGTTAGGTGATTTCACATAAATAAGAACTTGAAAACATGAAAGGTCAGGAAGGGCACAGACTGCACCTGCCTATACAGCAAGAGTGTCGGCTGATCTCAGTGTGCCTTTCTGGCCCCAGCTGTGCGAGCTGGTGTCCCACTTTCCCGGCTCATCCCTTACGCTCACCTACGCGACCTGTCCCCGTGAACATCTGACTTTGTGACCACGATGCGGGCCAGTGCTTCTCCAATGACCTGAGTAATGGACTAGCTTTCTAGATTTCCCATCTGTTGCTGACTGATGCATTTGTAAACTACCATAAAAATGAATTACTAGAAACATGAAGTTTAAAAAGGCATACAAAATACAAGCCCTGATTTTTTTTTTATTAGCTTCAATGGACATAATGTTATTCTGGCAAATTTCAGTGTAAGTGTATCAATGCTTATTCGAAATTGTCGTGCTTAGCTCATTACATGCTGGTGGCAAACAGGTCACAGACAGGTCAGAAAACCTCATTTGATTAGCACTGGTCTCGGGAGTTGCTAAGGGATCTCGCAAAATATTAAATTCTGAGATCCGCTCCGTGACTTTCTGAATTGTGTATTTATTAACTTCAAGGGTGTCAAAATGAGCAAGAATGCGCAGAATCATGTCCTACATCATGACGGGAACAGAACTATAACTTCCCTTCCCTTCCCTTGACCTTTTGCCATGATATGATTAATCGAGTTCCTTAGACTCAGACGTATTTGTGGTCTTTATCTTAACGCACATGCTTTTCTTACTCAAAGCATGCAGCCTCTCACACCATGCCTTCTGCCTTCAGAGTAAAAAGCCAGAAGCAAGTACACCTGGCTTGGGCACAGCCCACCCTAGATCCCTGCAAAGGAAGCTGCCTCAGCCATGCAGCGCGACAACCTTGTCTGAGAAATGCCTGCGGGAAAAGCAAGAGGTCAGAATTTGAAACTGGGCATTACATATGCAAGGAGATGAAGCACAATTGCTCATTTCCCTCACAAATACATTTGTTTATGATTTTGATTTTCTAAATACTCAGAAACGCACATCATAAAGTACTTTGGCCTTAATGCTCCTTTTAGAATCCCTAATAACAACTTCATGTGCTCCACGGAAAAAGACCATGTAATTTATTCAGGAAAATTAAAACCAGTAATCTAGTATTCTGTGTAAAGATTTTTTTCCCTTGCATGTGCTCAAAAAACATTTTTTTTTAAAAGGAAAAGAAATCTGCATGTGAAAAAACAAAGCCTTTAAGTGAATTACCATTCCAGAAAATCAAGCTAAGAGAATTTCATAAAAGTAGCCATTTTCCTTTTTGTTCCTTTACTAACTGATAGAAGAAGTGATTCGGGTACCTAAAGTAAAGGGTTAGACAAGAAAGAAAATGTTCCATTTACAAGGTCCTGCCTGGGAGGCAGTGGGCACTTTTCTTTGTATCATAATCTACAGTAACTTTATCTATAAATCCTGAGCAAGAAATGTCCAGAATAACCACATTTCATTAGCTTTGCTGAGTTTGAGACATCTACATAGTAACAGCCTTGCGATGGGAAAACATTAATGCTTTTTATGTTGGTAATCATCTGTAACATGAGCAATTAAGTACAGTACTAATGTACTATGGCCAGGAGCCTGGTACTAATATTAAAAACTGACAGAGATGGATAGGTTTGGAAGCAAAACCAGGCTGACAAAGACATTTTTATGAAGTGCTTGGACCTATTTGATTTAAACCAATCAGAGGCAAGTTTGGACGAGTCAGGCCTTCAGTTGACAATGATGTATTCACAAACATTGTACCATTTCTGCTATGCCTTAAATAAAAACACCCATTGATTCTTTTCAACAACCCACACTTTCATTATTACACTCATTAATAAATCAAAAGTGCCCAACTAATATACAAGTAACATTTTACTGAGGAACCGGCTACTTTTTTCTTGTTGTAAAATGAAAACATTTACTGGAAACATGAACCACAGTGCATAAAAAATAAATCAGTGGATAATGCACAGATCACTCATTTCTTCTTCATCTAGGAGAGCAAAGCTGGTGGTAGGGAAATAGGAAAAGGAGTAATTCTCTTTAATAGAGTGAAAAGAATGAGAGACCAGATGAACCACCAGCCTACTGGGAACTCCAGTCACTCTGATCTGGTTAGGAAGGCTGTAAACATTTCCAAAGGCATCACCAGACTGGACGTTTGCCTGCAAAGTCCTGTCCCTTCTCAGCTTCTTGAACCTTCCTGAGAACAGTGGCTCTTCACCCATCCAGCCATCTCTGTTTTATCTGCGTTCATGCAGCCTTTGACTAGCAAGAATGGATGAAATCCACCCTAATCACAAAGTTTTAGCCAAGAGCTTCAGCCTCTTCTTTGACCAAAGTCCTTGGACAGAACGGTGTGTCCTCTGCCCTTCTCTGGTAGAACCAGTTAAAGAGAAGACATCTAGAGCAGTTATTCCCAGCCTTCCCTCCCCTCACAGAAACTATGGGTGATTCCTTCAAAATCATGATTGGTTCAACTGAGTGAGAGTGGCATTATTGCAAATAAAATCAATGATCTTCAAATTTTGGTAGTTAACTATTTGCATCTGATCATAACGTGAGGGAGAGCGTCTGGGAAGCAAAAGGAAATGCCAGGGAAAGGTTAAGGACCTTGCTAACCACCCTGGAAGAGCTGTGCTCTAGCCTGGTTGTAGGATCTGCACTGCCGTTGTTGGTGTCGCCACACAAGCAGGGCTCTCCGTAAGGGGGCTCCCACTTGGCAGAAGAGCTGTTGTCTCTCAGCTCCACATCCACCCTTCTAGCCTCTGCCTGGTGATGCCAGGACTGGGACTCTGTAAATCACACGTCCGTTTTGTCAGCTGTCCTCTTGTTGGGGTTCTGCATGTGTAGGGGACCCTGGGAAGCAGGGAGACGGGAGAAAGGACTGCCTTTTTTCTATTTCATTTGCTGTTCATATCAGTGTCAACCCCAAAACAACGATGCGTTTCCTCTAAGGTCTAGCAGCAGCTTCGGAACACTGCTTCCTCAGGTTTGAGCCTGCTCTGTAGCGTTCCTCCTCTGAGCGCCTCAAGTACAGGGCTGGTTGGGTGACTCCCTCTTTCCAGGGATCTGAACCCCAGCTCTTTGAGGCACAGTCTCCAAACTTTGGGGTGGTGATACCCCAACCTCTTCTCTCTGTTCTTTCAGCCCTAGGCAACCCAGATTACTACCTCCATGTTAGCTTATAGTGCTTCACACCGATACCTGTTTAAGCCCCTGGCTGTAGCAAACTCTCTTTGTTGAATACTTTGTGTGATTTCTGTCTTCCTTCCTGTACCCTGACTGATACACAGATTAGACAAATTCTAGATTTGAAAAAGAGACATATCTCTTCAAAAAATTTAATCCCGTGGGAGACCAAATCTTTATGAAATATCCATTCTACTCCCAAGAAGGAGGAGAGAAATTTTTAAAAAATTTTTAATAATGTTTTTTAGTTGCTAAAGTTTGTGGTATCTCTACTAGAATTTCCCAGTTTGACTCATCCAGGCCTTCTGGGAACCTACTACCTCAAGAGTTAAATCATGAAACAAAGTATACAGTCTTCAAAAGAATATATCTTGGCATTTCATTTAAGACTAAGGCTACTTTTATTCACACAACTGCTTGAGTGGATCAAACACATGCACGCAGCTCCCCACAACACACACATAATGCTACTGGATTCAATCCTTCTCTTCCTCCCAAAACTTATCTATTTATTTTGATCACATGATGCTTTATAATTCATTTGATTGATATTCTCATTCTTCAACTAGGTGATCTGGCTAACAGCTAAGACATACTTCTTTTTTTTCTTTCTTTTTTTTAGTGACAGGGTTTCACTCTGTTGCTCAACCAGGCTGGAGTGTAATGGTATGATCACAGTTCACTGTAACCTCAAACTCCTGGCCTCAAGCAATCCTCCCACCTCAGCCCTCCAATTAGCTAGGATGACAGAAACATGTCACCACACACTGCTAATTTTTAAAACTTGTTTTTGTAGAGAAGCGGTCTTGCTATGTTGCCGAGGCTGGTCTTGAACTCTTGGCCTCAAGTGATACTCCTGCCTCAGCTTCCCAAACCATTGAGATTACAGGTGTGAACCACCATGCCCTGCCATCCTTTTTGAAATTTTAACTGCTGTCTGATCCTTTGAGTTTCATGGTTCAGGTGTTGAGAACATTTGTACATGGAGGAAAGGGAAGTCTACTCTCAGAACAGCAGCTATTTGAAAGTGGAGATGGTGTGTCTAATAAAAATGTTCTGACCGAAGCCTTTACTCATAAGTCAAAAACAAGGAGACTACGGTAAACTTAGATGTTATTTTCAGAACACTCACCTGAGGTACCAATGCTATTTTGTACAAGCATATCGTTGGTGTTACCTTTTACGTACAGTGAGAATATGTGAGCTTTCATATTAAATATTGAGAGAAGTAACACTCACATTTAAAAAACTGATGTACTGTATTGAAAAATAGTATTATAAAAGAGTAATAATTTGATTGTCTTTATCAATTTTTAAAAATCCTTCTGGATTACAACACTGGCAAGTAAGGCAATCTCTTGGGAATACTTTGTGGGAATTTTTCATGGTATACTAAACCCAACTCAATGTACTCTGATTATTCTTACAAAAACATTTTAAGTTTTATTGAATGATCATACTACAGAGGCTGAGTTAAACATAGTACAGATACAAGAACAATTGAACAAAAGAACCATGACTGAGAATTGATGTGTTAAATGGTGTTGCCTGAGGATGCACGTATAGGACCCGAAGGGAAGTGCCAGTTATAAGGAAGTTGTCACGACCTAAACAAATTCAGTACGGGCTTGAACACAGAGGAAGGATAATACATGAATTTGCTACTGGTCTTCAGTGGTGTGGGTAATAGAGTCCTTATGCAAAGGGGAAATCTACTATGGATACAACCTCCACAGTAGGCTAATTTTGCATTACTTCTTATCTGCATTATCATCACTTTTCTGAAATAGGCTGAAAGTGTTAGAAAACTAAGCCACACAGAGCTTGGCAAGATTTCCTGGGTCAAAAGCATAGCTGAAGAAGAAAAACACCAAGATAGAAAAAAACAACAGCTAATCTGGGGCCATTTCTCTTATTACAAAAATGTTTACTTTTCAATGTTAATAACAGTTACATGGCAACCTCCCAGTAACATTGCAGATCTGTGTTTTCCAGAAGCCAAAGGTTCTCATAGTAAAAGAACCTACAAAGAACATACTGAGTAATCTATGTTTGGGGGAGGGGGAAGCATTGTCAGGCAGGTGGTCACAGGATAAAACCAAACTAAAGAACATCTAATTTTAGCTCCTGTAACCAGAGAAAGCCATGTTCCCTGAAAATCACAAGGTGGTATGCAAAGCAAAATGCCAGAGGGATATTTTCTGTTTCCCAAAAGGTCCTTTAAACTTCCTCTGTCTTATCCTTGACCAGAAGCTCCTTCCAATTAACATACTTTTAATTATGCAAGGACTTTCCAAGAAACGGTTTCTTACCTTTCATAATGTCTGCGGGTACAAGTGGCGGCGCTGGTGCTCCCAGGATTACCGCCTAATTCATCATAAATATGTTTCCATTGACGGCGGGCTGTTATCTGAAAAAAACGGCAATGGGAAATTCAATCTTGCATCATAATAGACTCACAGTTCCAGGCTTTAATACATATGCAACATTCAGCAGAGAACAGTCTGTTCTGGAAACCCAGAAACAGAGAAGTCCAAATGAGTATATAGGGAGACTTATGGTTTTATAGCGAGATCTCACTTTCAGCACTTTCCTTTACAATAAAAATGGAATTCTACTTTTGGATCTATATTTTGTCACCCTTGGTGCATTTCATTTAAGACACCTCCCTGGATATTCACGTAGCTATCTGCCAAGGTCTCAAACTCATACCCTGTTCCTTTGTGTCATATGATATAAAGTATCAAAATAAAATCAGATTTGAGCTAAACTATATCTTAGTTCATCGGTTTAAATGAATTAAAATTAACGTCGGTTGCCTTAGGCATGTGGAAATGGGTGTCAGGATACACAGGTAGAAACAAAGACTTTTCACCAAACCTGCTTTTGTATCTCCTGATTTTTGAGCTATGTGATGTGTTGCTTATTTTAAAAACTACATAAATTTACTACACAGATTAATTTAAATAATCAAGTTGGTTGTGGAACTTACAGTCATTTCAGGCTATATTTTTATGCCAGTTTCTCTAACCACCAAAACAAAACCAAAATCTGAAACTGTGTATGTTGCAGGCTGTTTATTTTTATTCACTTAGGTCAGGAAAATGGGATATTGATCAAATCCTAGGAAAACTAATGAATTCCAAAGTTAAAATGCTAGTTATGTATATTATTGAGTGAATAAAAACAAACGGCTTGCAATATATTGAGCTGCACACTATGGCCTTGTTTTTTTTTCTTTAATTTTATTTTTGTACATAAATTAAGATTTTACAAAATAACAGATGCAAGATCTGGCAAATGATTAATTTGGGGAAACAGCATCATTTACTACATCCAAGCAAGTCTCCTCTTTCCTTGAAATGAGGAGGACAGAACAAGTTTGGAGGTCCTTGTGAACATTTCTAAGCAGGGTTACAGAAAACTCTGTTACTGGAATGTGTAGGGGACAGGGCGTGGCAAAGGTGCCAGTGGCACTTAATACAAATCAGAGCAGGAGGCTTCTTTTGAAAAATACCCGCAGAGCTGCCAGTGGAGTTCACCCAGGAGCTAAAAGCAGCTCAGGGGGGAAAAAATCTCAGCTTGCAAGCTGGACTCTGTAATTGTAATCTAAGGACGAGGAGATGGTGGTTAAATGTTACAGGGTAAATGGCACCTTTTCCATTTCAAATAAAAAGAACCCCTTCATTTCCATAAATCCTTCTCAATGGGCCCAAGTAGGACCTGAGACAATGTAAGCTTTGCATTGTTCGATTTCCCACGAAGCATTCTTGAACCAATTGGTTTCAATAGTTCTCATTAGACAAAACCATCTCTTATATCTACTAGCAGGTATAACTGGAAATAAAGTCCCTCTTATTTATGCTTGGCTTAGCTTATAAACAATGGTTTCAAATCTCTTTCAAAACACTCAAAATACATATTTTGATAATTATTTTATATTTAATTACAATCTCCCTCTAACCTTTAAATGATACAATCTCAGGCTGATTTATTCAAGGCCTGTATATCAAGGAAGAAGAAACAGGATCTCCTTCCAAGAGTCTACATGATTCTTCAAAGCCCTTAGGATACCGAGGACCCTTGAAACACACGCCCATGTTCCTCTCGCTCAGATGAGATGTGCCGGCACCGGGGAGCACAGCAGGACCAGAAAACTGCCTGTGTGTCCCCACCCGTCATCCTTGTGTCTCTTGTGTGCACTGTATTTTATATTTTATAAAGGACTTTCACATCCATGATATCATTTAATCCTCCTATAGCCTGTGAGGCAGGTTATAGGAATCTCATTCACAGATGAGATTCAGAGAGGCTGCACGCTTGCCCAATGACACACAGCAAGAGTGTCAAAACCAGAACCCACACTGGTTGTCTTAGGGTCCCAAGAGCAGACTTCTTTCCACTACATCAAAGCAGTCTCCACATCAGAATGACCTGATGAATAGCCCATGTTTGTAGCTAGAACTCTGGGGGCCCTTTTCTTAAAATGAGGCAGATGACTGTGGGAATCACAGCTTCTGCTACGAGCTCTCAAACTTTAGCTTTTGGTCTCTCTCAGTAGGTAAGTATCGCTAAGAGGACAGCAAGAATCTGAGGGGATGGGTTGGGTTAACAGTGCTCTGAGATTTTACTCTTAAAGAATGAAGTAAAATCATGGTTTCTTCCACCCTGACCACTTGTGCCTCTAGTTAGAACAGGTGTTCTGTATCATGCCCATCACTGAGCTGCAGGTAAGTCTCAATTATATCAGAATCCATCCACTCACACTCATCTATTCACTCACTGAAAATCCATTGAATAGATATTGAATCTATTGTTGGACACTAACAAATGTGGCAGCTCGGATGCAACAATGAAAAACAGAACCAACTCCCAAGAGGACTGCATTCTAGTGGGGGAAACCCAAAATGAACAAGTGAGCAAATATATAAACAAAATAATAGAGACTGCGAAAAATGCAATGAGCAGGAGAGAGCCACTGCTGACAGGGACATTTAATATGCAAAACTGCCCACGCCTCCCTCCATCTAGGCTGGGGAATGCCCTATTAAACACTCACCTATCGCAGAAATGACAAGACCGCTTAAGAATAAATAATGCATTGTCAAAAGGGGGAAAAAGTCTACCTCATGCCAGGTTTTAAACTGTGGCCGGGGGAAGCTGGCAGCAAGCATGGGCGTTAATAAGCCGTGTGTGCAGCTTCCCAAAGGTCTGTGTGAGCCCCCTGGCTAGTAAGTTCTGCTGTTTAAACACAGATTTTACCAGCAAGGGTTCATGTGGAGTGAAGGCTGGGCTGGGCCATCAAAGAAGTGTTTTCTCCGCTTACCGAGCGTCCACTGGCCGGCCTGTGTGAATCAGGCCATTTTGATATATTTTCTTTCCACGGGAAAGTCATACAATGTGCTCTTCCCAATGGTTAGATGCTTTTAAGTACACAGTTCTCCTGGGCACACATTTCTCTTTTTTGTTTTGCCTCTAGAGGTACTTTTTTTTTTTTTTGAGACAGAGTCTCACTCTGTTGCTAGAGGTACTTTTAATTCGAATAGTAACCATAGATTTTAGATCTAGAAATGTCCAAATTCTCCCCCCTCGCATGAAAACCCACAATGGGTCTCAGAGCCCAATCAGGGAAGAGGAAAGGGTGTGAGACGTTTTCTTGGTCCACCTACTTGGCTTCATGTAAATCTGCCTTCTGTATTAAGATGTTTTATTTGTGCCTAATGATGTATTTGCTTAGGGTTTTTATTCTGTTGTCCAAGGTCCTCTCTGGATGTGTGTTAGCTTTGAAATTCCATCCATGGCAAAACCAATGTCTGCCTCCCAGTTTTCAGCCCCCAGCCCCATTCAGCTGGAAAATTGGATCTGGCGAAGGGGCTAGTTTGATCAACTCTCTCACTAAGCCTTAGGTCTCCTGTTATGTTCCTGTTTCAACTTGGTCTTCTATCATATTAGGCTTTCAAGGGAACAGACAACTTCTGGCTCTCTTTTTCCTAAAGAAGATGGCCAAATTCATCCAAGCAGTGGTTTTTCTTGGGTCGTGTTTCCCCTGTCTCCCCTTCAAGGTGCTCACTTAAGATGACAGGGATTCATGATGTCGCTGTCTACTACTGCTTAGCATTTTAGGGCACTGTGCCGGTTGCTACAGAGGCATAGAGGTAAAAGTAGGGGATGGAGATGGTGAGATACCATGAAAAGAAAGAGATGTTAGTGCTTTCAAGTGTTCATAATTTAGCAGGAGTCATAACCCCACACAATTAACCACAAAGCATGATGAAAAATTGAGCAGAATATACCCAAGTAAAATAAACCAATCTGGGTGTATGTGAGACTTAATCTCTCTTTGAAGACACTTGAAAGTTATTTCTTTCCCTAGTGTAGTTAAGACCCAAGGAGCTCTGTGAACATCTATTATGTTCATACAGTTTTCATTGCTTATAAATACAGTGGTTTTCAAACTGCTCTTTAGAACCCACGTGATGTTTTAAAGGTAGCCTGAAACTAACTCCTTGCACTGCCAATCTCGGCCAAGAAAACAGATCTAGTGAGTAGAAAAGGAAATCTGTCCCTTCCACAATTTTATTTGATGAAAATAATCCTGTCACTTTAAAAAAAAAAATTTGGAAAACCACTATTTTAACCCAAGACATGTTCTTGGACCTGGATTTCTCTCTGTTTGAGAAATCAGGAATGACATAATCCTGGTATTTTTGTGGGCTGGTAAAGAAATAGCAATCAGAAATTTTTTCGGACTTAAGTTCTTCCAATGGTTTAAGGATGTGTAGGAAATATGAAGTCAAGAGAAGAGTTTGCCTGCGAGCAGTGTTGCCCGGCTGGTCTGAGAAACAGTCTCTTTCTCAGGACACCTTGAGGGCGGACTGAATTCAAGGAAGATGACTTTTTTTTCCTGGTAGTACTCCAGGAACTGGAGCCTTTCAAAACTACATGACATCATCTTTGGCCTCAGAATTTTGAATTTAAGCAAGAGACTTTGTCTGTCCAGAGAATGAGGGTTAGATTCAGAGGATGTCTTGGAAATGATGTCAAAGTCAGAATTTGATGTCAAAGTCTAATCCTTCCAGCAAGAAAAGTGACTTCTTCTTCCAGATGAAAAATAATGGCCTTGTTTCACAGGTGGGGAGAGGAGGGACTGCAAACTGACATTCTTAGAAGCACCACTGTGCATCATTTTCTGCCTCAAGGATGAGACTTGCTCCAGACCCATTTCCCTACTTTACCTTCTCTCCAAACATTGCCTCTGGCTTGCCATCAAATGGTTAGCCAAATGGAAATCACTTCAGCAAACCACCCTCCATATGCTGCATCCTGGTAATAGCCCAAGCTACTCCTCCAGCATTAATTGCTTCACCAGACACTGAAGTGAAGGCCTCTTTAGCTCATCAGCAAAACTTAATCCAGTTCTGCCTCTTCAACTGTAGGTGATCCATACTCCAATACGTTTAGAAGGAAAAGTTGGGTACACTGCAAAGGAAGGGTCTTCACTGCCAACCAATCAAAATGGTAGAATATTGCTTTTAGGAAATCCATTCCATTCAGTATATTTATGATCTCTAAACCTAAGAATGAAGAGACACACTATACATTTCCAGCAAAGGCAGAGGAGGCTGAGAGAATTGTGTATAGCCATTAGTCAAATGCTATAAAGGCTTAAAATAAAATTTCTGCTCCTTTTTTTTTTTTAATTCAATTTGAGGGTTGTGGAGGACTGGAATGAAATAATCCATAATCCGCAATTCAAACCAGAAGGTTTGGAATAGTTTATAACCACAAACAAAAACAAGCCAATTAAGATGGCCTCTTTTTATAACCAGAAGGGATTCCAGAGAGATGTTTTTATCCAATCACAAGTTTTTAGCAGAAATGATGCATCTACAAATTTTACACTTGCAGTTTCTTACTATTATTGAATATTTATATTATCCAGACTTCTTGACCCATCTCCTAAAATTCACATATTTTTTCTTAAGAAACAGATAAAATCTCAGCTAGCAATTAGTGTATCTGGGTAAGGCTCACGTTAGGTGCAAAGAACAGACTGAAAGATGCTACTAATGAAAGCGAGTTATTAGATCCTTTTTCCAGAACATCACTCAACATCTATAGAAAGCACTCTGGATACATGAGAGATTGCTGGAGATGGAAGGCACAAAGAACAATCATTTATACATCTCTCTCCTCCCACTGGCGCTATGGAGAGTGAGACAATTGTGCACCAAATTCTTACCAAGTCAGAATATGAAGAAAGCCACAAGGGTCCCATACAACTCATTCCATCTCCCTGTGACCCAGTTTTCTCATTTGTGAAGTGAGAGTATGGAATGGAGCAGAGCAAGAATCCTTTTTTTGCACAAAGGCCAATTCAGAAAGAATAAAAACGTCAGAGCACTACACTTCCCCTCATTCAAAATGAAAATAGCTTACTGAGTCCCAACTTAGACTATCACTTTACTGAATGGAAAAATACTCATCAGAAACTTTGTGCTGCTCCTGAGCAGAGGAAATGTTAATATACTTACATGTTTATATAGCAATAGCATGAAGACAACTTTCTAATCTTTGATATTTGACCTAGACAGGGGCCATGTTTTGAAACTAGAAGCCATGAGAACAGTTAGCTAAGTGTTAATAATCGTTGTTATCACTGGCTTTGAATTAACATCACCTGCGGTAGCTTAAAAGAAATGGATTCTCTGGTTCTCAGGCGCAGGCCCCATTGCAGAGTTTATAGCTTGAGGTTAGGGGTCTAGACAACTACTTAGACTTTAAAGTTCCTCACTGAAAACTTAAGCCCCAGTTCCCAAGTAGCCTTTGGGAGCCACTGATCTAGAAGACTCTAAGATCTCTTTTGAGCTTTAAATGACTACAAGTCCACACTCGTTTCTGACATCAGATAATCTCAGAGGTAAGTGTCTTCTAGCAACACTGTGATGACAACTTAAGTCCTCGGACTTTGGATATTATTCATACATCTCCTGGACTGACTTCAAAACTGACAGCTCACTAAACATCTCACAGTTTTATTAGTCAAAATATGCAAGAGAAACATGTATTCTATACTTAGGTGGTTCAAAAGCTTAAATGCAGAACAGTAGTGGGAAACTTAAGTGCCTACAGGACCAATAGCATGAAACAAAAGAAGGAAAGAAAGAAGGAAAGAAGAAAAGAAAAGAGAGAGAAAGAAGGAAGGAAGGAAGGAAGGAAAAAAGGAAGGAGAAATTTCTTCTAAAATTCTGGAGGGCAGATGCCAATCTGGTCTTCCATATTCTCTGACCCCAGTGAAGGGGATCAGAATTTGTCACCCCCCTCCAAATATGCCGTATTGGCATAAGGATTATTTTGAGCTGAAGGCAACAAAGAATTAACAGATATAGGAAGAATCCTCTGCCTTCCCTCTATCTGCCAAAAAGTAGGGCATAAATTTCCTTTTATTAAGGTGACCCCACAGTACCCAAAAGAGAAGAGCAACTCTAATCCCCAGAGATAGGAGTCAACAACCTTCCATACCACCTCTCCTCGCCCCCCCCACCAACCTCCTGAATAACTCTGGGGCCTAGCATCTGGGAACCTGGCATCTGGGAACCTGGCAGCCGCGGCCTAGCATGGGAAGGCCTCCCTCACTTGGCTCCATCTTCTCTGCATCCTGCTCTCTGAAGACTCCCCTTCACGGCTGCTTGTCCAAGCCACCTAGTCACTCTATATTAAGTTACTCAAACTCTCTATGCCCAACTTTATTCCACCTCCGATTTCCATTTTTCTTTCTCTTATTTGATTCGTTCTGTCATTCTGGAGGGCATGGCCACTCATCATCTAAATCCCATCCATTCCCCAAAATTGTGCTCAGATGGCATCAGAGCCAGCAATCCTTTCTTCCTTCATTTCTACATGGGGAAGTATCTCACCTGTACAGAGCACTGATCTTTTTCCACCTTGTCTTATAATTATTATTACTGCCTCTCCTGAGTGGTAAGCATCATAAGGACTCAAATCACTGGCCTGGATATTTTTCATCTCCCATGGTGTCTAACACAATGCCTTGTACACGTAAGATATTCAGTAACTATGTGGTCATTCATTCATTCAACAAAAGAATAAATACTGCTTGTTCAAAGGGTACTGCAAATGCCTTGAAACTTATCAGAAGTTTCTTCTGTATGTTCTACACCAACTTGCTGTTGCATGGGGGAGAGAAAAACATCTTTGTGAAGATACAGAAGATACAAAAGCAGGAAAAACTGATTCTGTGAAATTTGCTGGCACTCTCCCTTATCAGTGAATAAAAGAAATTCCTGAGTTTAAAAGGACATTTCATAACATTGTGCAATAAACGTAACTATCTGTAGTCACAGTTCATATAAAAATGTATATTCCTATTCTTAACATGAAAAGCTAGACATCAAAGTCTAAGGTTATGGGGTCTGCCTCTTGAATTTATAAGACTAACCCCTGAATAAGTTATCATCTATTTCACATGGATGAAAGCTATAGTTAGCTCAAGATTTTGCAAAACTATGAGCTGCAGTGGCAAGGATTCTATATCCTGCCCCTATCAACAGACTCAACCAAGTAAGAAATTACAGTATTTATTTTCACACAGGGCATTTGACAAAACAAATATTTCAAGTAAATTCATGTCTATGAAATGCACATTTTATCTGTAGTTCATGTATTATACTTCTTTATAAACACATATATATATACCTCATACATTAAATAAACATATTACATGCACATATATTCATATCAAAGGATTTTTAGTCAGAATTCATAGCAGATATCTCTACAGTAAATACCAGATTATCTGAATCACATAATGCTTCCCTTCTTTTCCCATCCCAAGCCCCTGACATTAAACCATTATATTAGTTTGTGGAACAATATGTTTTATCTGGCCAGAAACACTGGTTATTACGTTTGGGCTAAAATGAATTTCATTTTCTTGATTTTGTGTCTTTTACTGTCATTTTACTATGGTACAGAGATATCCCAGATTACTTCTTAAGGAAAGAAAAAATAATTTCTTATTCAATTGCAGAAGAAACGACACAACTTAATCTGATCATTGTGTGGAGGAGAAAATATTTCCAGTGACGACATCTTCTTATGTCAATTGATTTTAGTATAGATGTCATCTCCGTGTGCTGTACTAACACAGCTCTTTCTTCTTATTTCAAGATTTTAATCTCAGTTTGTTGCTCTAACATTTTATTGGTTCAAAATACATGCTGTAAAAATCTGTGGCCATCAAATTTTCCTGTGGGCTAAAAATAACCCATTCCTGTCAGTTAGAATTAGTTGATAAAGACTGTCAGAGCCTGTTCCGAATAAGTTTGATAACTTCCTGTTTATGCAGCACTGACCCTTGTCTAATAAAGCTTCTTTGCCCCAGAATGAGAGGAGATTCTGCTGCATTCTATTCCTTAATGGCCAATGCTGATTACTTTTGAAAGCCTTTAATACATTTCCCATATTAGACATGAACAGATGTCAGGTACGTTGCCAAGGGAAATTTCTTTTATGCAATCTTGGCTTATTGTACAATAATAGCCCTTTCTCAACATGGGAAAAAATTACAGACCCAACTAATTTCCCTGACAGGGGAGAGTTACATATGTTTTCCACTTGTAGTTTTTACGACAAGTTTACAATTTTGCCAAACCTGGAACTAATTGGGACTGTTTCCAAAAATGGCCCAATAAACCCCCAAAAGTGTAGAGCCATTTGAAAAGGCAGTCAATGATGGTTTACTTTTGCATTTTCTCCATTTTGGTCAAAGACAGGGCGAAAGTTAGATTGCAAAATTATTTCATTTAAGTTGCTTAAACACTTACTGTTTCATATCCTCCCAGTTTTTGAGCAGCTTGAAACATAGTCCAAAGGTTAACTGTTAGAGGGACAATAAGTATTTAGATAAGCATTGCATTAACATATTTCCAAGAAATGTCAATTAAAACATTTTGTTTTTGTTTTTTTTCAATGAGAAAGAGAAAAAAAAGAAACACTAAAGTACCCCAGAGAGCTAAGTTCTTAGGAAACAATTTGCCCAAGGGCATTCAACAACAGGATCTATTATTACCACTTAAAATATTTCTTAAGAAACAGTTACACAGCCATGAAAATGGGTCTACTTTTAGGATAAGGAACAACAAAGTTTTAGTTCTGTTGCCATCAGCAAAGGAAGAGAAACTAAATTAGAGTGTCTTTGGGAAAAACTGTGGAATTTCAAAATTGAAGTTGGTCTTGTTCAACCCTTAGAAAGAAGTCATTGATTAAATGGTAATATAAAAAGCTCCCCTCAGATAAGAACTCTCCATAATCAATAAATAACAGCCACTTTAATATATGATTACTTTCTTAATAGGATGTCTGATGGCAACACTATATCAAAGGCTCATACCATATTTCACTAACACATAGTGGCTTACAATGAGTAGGAAGACAGATATTTCACATGCAAGGCAACAGTGATACAACAGATCAAAGGGAAGGAAGACATTCATTCAGAGAGGAATTGAGTCATGAGCCCACTTAGTCCCCTAACTGGCCCGTGTGATGTTGCAAATGTATTTTTTTTCTAAGTAGATTTCTCTTTGCAGGGCTTGTACATGTTTACGCTGTTAAACAACTATGCCAAATTGCTAGCAACCCTGTTCATTTATGCCAAGTACCATGGAATGGGACTGCTATGGATTGGCTTCTTTTACGAGAGAGGAAAATTGAACTTCAAGTGATTCCTTGGTAAGGGAAATGAAGAATAAAATGAAGTTTTTTTTTCTTTTTTAAAAAGGCTCTTTGACACAACATGTTCGCAAAGCCTCATTGAACCTTGCACTATTTCAAAGCTATCAAGAGCCCTGCCTCGGCCTTGATTTAATCTGAACCAATGCATAATGCAACAAAGCTGTTCATAGTACATTAATTTTACTTCTATTTCAAGCAACCAGTTTTCAGACAAACATTGTAATCATTCGTAGTTATATAAGTTTATAATGGCTGCGAGTGTTCTCTTGCAATCAGTGCCAATTGCTATTAGGTATGTAAATTGTTATGTAAAACATACAGGTTTGACATTCTTCATCAGAATGACACATGGTTTTAATCTAGGAAGATACGTTTGGAGAAAATACTATTTCAAGCCAGGGGCTCATCGCTTTGTGCATCACTAAATCCAGACAGAGGCAAAATATATGTTCAGTTGCAAAATCAAGGCAAGATCTGGATTTTTTTTTTCCTCTTTTAATGTGGAATTCCACCCAGCTATGAGTTTCCTGTTCGACTCACAAATATACAATGACATTTACATTTAAAAGTACATGTCAGAGTCATTCAGAATTAGGCCCTCTGTGCAAATCTGTGTATTTCTTGTTTCCTCTGAAGTGAGATTTTTGTTATCTTTTAACAAATTCGGGGCTTAGAAAATGTGTTTTCTCTTTGTGGTTGTTTTGTCCGTCTTTAAATGTCCTCCTTTTAAAAGCTGTTTTTTTTTCACAAGCAACATCTGTGCCTGATAAAGCTACGTCACATTATTATCTCACAAGAAAGGCGTTACAGACACTCAAGATTGACAAAACAGAAAATGAGAAACTTTCAACATGTCTATTTCCAGTCATAATCAGTGGATTCAAGCCTATAAATATCTTACTGACACTGTCCCAGAAGGGAACAACGTAGCGGAAAGAGGCAGGGAAAAAATTCTTGGCGTGGACCATTTGTAGATTTAGTGTAAACACAGAGCACTATCCCCAGATTAGGATTTCAACATAATCCTGAGTCAAAATTATTTTTTCCAATTCAAAGAATCTGAGCAGTTTTGATATTTCAGAAATGAAAACAAGTATACTCACTCTGTTTAAAACCTAAATAGGGTATTCGTTCTATCGGCGTCTTCCTTTCTTTCATGTATTTATAAAGTGCCACCAAGAAGGCCTGTTCATCTGCCCTGCACTCTTCACCAATCGCAAGCTTTGGTTTTTCTTCATTTGAGACTTTTTTACAGTTATTATGGTTATTCTTCGGCTTGGTCAAGGCTGACCTGGCCTCACATTTCACCTGGAAAAGGGAAAATACGCCATATCAGACCAGGCACAGCCCTGGAATGCTTACAAAGACATCGCTAGTGACAGAGATGGTGACACTTTTCACTGAGTGGGAAGGATGAAACAGTAAATTATCCCTGCTTTTAACAGCTTTTTAGAGGCACCTCTGAAGATGAACTGTCTTAGGCCAGGGGATGGCAAATTTCTGTAAATGGCTACATACTAAATATTATAGGCTTTGGAGGCCGTGCAGTTTTTGTGGCAACTACTCAACTTCAGCAGGACAGCAGTCATAGGCAATATGGAAGCGGCTGGGTGTGGCTGTGTTCCAATAAAACTTTATTGACAAAAACAAGTGGCCAGTGGGCCATAGTTTGCCTAACTGCACCAGCTTCTTTTAGGCTCCTTATAAGTATGTTGATGTGAAATTAGAAAATAGCATTTGTACCTGGTAGGAACATTCTTCTGCCTCTTTATACATTTTATTTTCCTAAGGGGAACCAACAGTAAATGTCGTTGAACAAACCCTGTTGTCTTAATAAATAGTCCCATATTTTATACTTTACATCAAAATGAAACGCCAAGTTTATTTCTTTACAGTAAACTTATCTTGTTGCTACTGTCCAGCAACCTGGAAAAACAAGTCAATGCCAGCAGTTGTACTGGCATCAAGAATACCAGCAAGGTCTCTGCTATTTGTCACCCGAGGGTGATGCCTGGACACACTCTCAGTAGGAAACAAAAGATCCCTCTCTTTAATGAGGGCCTCTTGCTTTCCAGTCTGCTCTGACAATATAATCAGAGATGTTAACTTGCCACAAAACAAAGAGCAGAGGTCAGCTCAAAACCCAAGAAGAGAAAGCATAATATAAAGTTCCATAATTAAAAAATAAATAGTGGTAAATGCTCCAGATGTTCTTCCTTCCACACTACAAGCAGATAGGGAACTTGGCATATCGAGTAGCTAACCTAATGTTCCCTCCTCACTGCCATGTTCTACAAGAGGCCTCTGATGGTTGTTAAATATAACACTAAGTTGCTGAGCTATTTTAATTGTAAAAGGGGGAAGTACAAAGGGTCAGACTTTGAGTTCAAGTGTGCCCATGGGGAATGTGTACATTCCAATATTCTTTACATCTCCACGGTTAACATCGGGAGAGAAGAGGGCAAGTGCCAGGAAAATGTTATGAATAAAAATGCCCCTCATACCTACAACACGGTCCTCTTCAGATTTTTGAGCTCTCTTTCCTGACAGAGCCTCCCACCACAGCACAAAAAACAAAAAAGACTATGTTTATTTGTTAAAGGGAAGTGTTTTCTCTGTAAGGGTTTTCTTTCTTGCTTATCCTCTCAAGTGAACACACTAGTTTAATGTCTTTAGACTAGTCCTGGAAAAATAAGACTCATTCAATGGGGCCTCTAGATAAGATTCTAATTTTAAAGGGGCTATGGAAATTGGATTAAAACATTTTTTTCCATGTAGAATTTTTTCTTACAATATTTTCAAACTTGAGTACTTTGCAATATTATAGGAAGGTGAACATCCTGTGAAACTTTATGTTGTCATCATTTTTCACTGCCAAATTTTAGGTTGTTAGGTCTAAAGTTCTGATGAAATTTATAATTTAATGGCTTATTAAAATCATAAAATCACTCCAGTTTTAATCTGTATTTCTTCCCACCCGTTTCTGAGTGTTTACTAGGAAGCCAGGCTCTATTCTAAGCAAGTGTTTAGGTATTATCTCATTTCATACTCACAATTCTAATAAGGTGGTTATTATTCTCATATTAGAGATAAAGAAACTTACTTAGGTAGGGAGGATGAGCATCATCTACAAGATCACAAATGGTGTACACGTAAGTGGTGAGTTTGGCACCTGAACCCAGGTGGCTTCACTTTAGGACTTACAGCTTTAAACATTACACTTCACTGACACTCTTGATAAAAGCATTAAATTGGTAGTCAAAACAAACTTCCAATTAAAATGCATATCTTAATAGACATTGTGAAACTTACTTCTTAGCAATGTGATTTATGAAATGAAAAGTAAAAGATAAAGCTAGGTGGTTTCCAAAGTATAAATGAGCTCTATCCCTTCTACTGAGTATTGAGCAAAGGGAAGGAAATCATTACAAACTGAGCTCCTACAATGAGCTAGATACAGTGCTGTGTGGGCTTCACATATTCCGCCTTCATGTTCTTGAGAATTGTAAAAGGGAGATATTTAGCCTCAGTCAAGGAAACTGAAGCTCAGCGAGGCCATGTACCTTGTCCCATGGCTAGTGAGGAGCAGATCTCTGGGTTTAGAACTCGGATTTGCCCCATCCCAAATTCCAATCTTATACAAGAAGGAGTAGATCTAAGGTTTGTGTAATCAAACAGATGGAGTCTTAAATCTGCAGTGATAATGGGCCAATTATCCACATTATTTGGTCAGATGCACCACTGTCAAGAGTATGAGTTTTGCTCCTCAGTGTCTAGACAGCTACTTAACCCTCGGCCTCACCTGTGTAGAAACATCCAGAAACAGAAGGAAAGCACAGAGATGTACAAACCAGACCCAAAGTAATTCACACTCCCTGCTTCATTGCAAAGGCCCCAAGTGAAGCCAGGCTGCCACCTACTGAAATCCATCCTGAATCTCAGTGGGCCTCCCAGCACACTGCTCCTGGGGAGGCCAGGTCCTTGGTAAGAAGTGAACAAGTGAACAGTGCCTTCCTGTCCTGTACTAGTTTCACACATTTTTTTTCAGTTAACATAAATGAGCTCTTTATGCTACGAACCAAGTCAAATTCCCTTCTAATTTTTTTTTACATTTACTCAAAACATTCTCAGCATTTCAATCTACAGAATTATCATACTGCAGGTGTTAATGGAAATGGGAGCTAGTCTTCATGTTGACCTTAGAAAGTCCAACCTTTTGATGGTGATGGTTAACTATTAGATCTGTTTTTCTTGACCTAAACACCATGCACCTGTTGAGTTCACTAAGAGCTTTGGGGATTCCAAAATGATTGAGAAAGTACTAATTAAAGACTAAACATTTAATGTGTCCAATGAACCACCACCTATTTGATATTAACCATATTCTTCCACGGGACTGAGTTATAACTAATCCGGCCTTCAACTGGACCAACAAGATGTGCTGAACCAGCAATAAAAAAGCTAGAGTTCTAATTCTGGTTTGGTCACTAAGGTGACCCTCAGTTTCTTCCTCAGTAAAGCAAGAAGGCATCATCCATGTGGGTTGTTCCAAGGATCAAATGAGAGAAAAAAAATTGAAAATAATATAAGTATCACATTTATGAAATATCGAAAGTATGTTTGTGATTTAAATGAACGTATTGCACACCATGGTTTCCTTTTTTTGTGTTCCTTTTAGAATATAAACCACCTGTTAAACACTCTGGCCTTTGGAAAATGCTTACAGGATATGAGAAATCATTTAGGCCTTTCATTAGAGACCTAGGCCAAGGGATTTCTCTGGCATAGACCACCCTATGAACAGGCCTGGGTCCCACATTTGCTCCTTTTAGATGATTGCAGGGAAACGGCAGGATTTGGGCTGAACACGTTCACAATGTCTTCAGAGAACTGGCGGTTTCCCTCCCCATGTGACTTCTGCTGTCTTTGGGAAGCCATGAAATTCTCTCTCCCTCAGAAAACAGGGTCTTGCAAAGCTAGTTTTTGAGTTCTCATTGAGAGAATGCAACATTTTGACAGGGACAAGCAAATTACTTGACTTTTTTTTCCAGTCATGAACACAACAAACCCAGTGGGTCCTACTCTAAGGGTCCTACATGCTGTGTAGAGCTGCATGAAGCTGGTGCTTATCCATAGTTAGAAGTGGTCTGTTTGAGGCACTTTTGAAAAAAAACAGTCACACGTGTCTCGCTCATAAAGTCAAACAGTTCACTGTCCCCTAAAATGCTGCTTCCAGTTCAGTAAATGATCAGATGGTCACAGGTTTATAATCTCTACTGCAGTGTTCACGGGAAATGACCACATGAAGACTCAAATGCCTTTTTAATGGCTGTCTTGGTCCCAGATGTGGCTTGTTCATTCGGTAGGGATTTTACATTTGTCTCTTGGTGCCAACAGACAAGCTGTCACACTTCATCCCTGCCCATCTCTTTCTTCTAGTTGAAGCGGTCCCCCAGCTCCACTGGAAGGAGCCAAGGCAGGTCTATAATCCAAGACTCTTGACAAAAGCTGAGCCATTAGACCAGTCCCCAGAAGCTGACTGCAGCAGGACATTCACTCATTCACCACTGAACACCAACAGTGGAAGGACGATCCCCCTCCTCGTAGATTCTGAATGATAGCGCGGTGGCTGGGGGTAGGGGCAGTGAAGGGGTCACCGAGAAAACACAGGCTTGACTTCTCTCCCTCCTAAGGAGGATAAGTCAGTGAACATCAAATACAGCCCATTTGTAGAGTACGCTCCTGTTCTCAGTTTTGTGAGCCTGAGTGTGAGTTCTAAGCTGCCGTCCATGGAGAGAAACATGGGAGTTTCTGTTCTTTCAGATGAATTGTATGAGTTTTGTAAAATTTCCAGAGGCATATCTTGGTAGGGACTCCAAATGACATGGGAAGAAGATTCCTTCTGCCAGGCTCAGGTACAGAATATGCTGGAGTGAACACGTGGTGGCATCCTAGAAGTACCGGCGGGGAGGAGTGCCAACATGAAGCATAGGCAGCAGAAGCTCTGCTCGGTGTTATGGTCCTAACACCTTCTTGCTCTGTAGTATCTTGCAGGGACTTGCAAACTACCTCCCAGGGAATGAGCTGTTCTTCCTGACATCCTTCAAGACTACGGAAACCGAAGTCTTAGGTAGGTAGTTCTAGGGCTGAGATGTCCAGCTTACAAGAAAATATCATTCATGGTATCCGTGTCAACTTACAGAAGGTTAAACGTGTAGAACAAAAATAACTTTAGGGAAAGACAGATGTGTTTTTAGCCATAAAATGAAAAATAAACATTTCTATTGGTTGATCTCTTTTTAACCCTTTGGAATCTTAGAAGCCTGAAGAAATTCTAACCAAAAAGCCCTCAGAATTTCCTGGCAAAACAATCACACTTGAAGATAAGATTTTCAGAATATCAGTGTCTAGGATTTACTTCATTACCCTGGGCTGGGAGGGAGGTGGAGGACAAGACAGACAAATAGTAGATTGTCTACACAGAACTGAATTCAATTTTTTTCTACATCAGAATCTTCCAAATTCACCACTAATCAAAATGCTCCCATTTTCAGAAGTTTAGTTCATGGATCTGGAAACTGGTATCAGCTGAAATCTGGTCTTCAATTCAGGTCCTAAAGGGACTATTGCTGTCTTTGGCACAAAAACACCACCTCAGCACAGTAAATGGAACCTTGGAAATCTGACCCAAGCCCACAAAAGTCAGAAAGATAAGTCTAAAAATATGAAGTGATACCTCACCCTTCACGGTGCTAAATACTTGAGGCATGCACTTTCAAGATTCCAAAGAATGCTTAAGCAAAATGGGCCTGGGCCTTGAAAAACAGTCTAGAATTTAGACTTCCATTCTGCATTAATAGAGATCTTTAAAAGCATATAAATGCTTTGGGGTCTATGTATACAAAGAAATATTTTGCTGTGTATCTTTAAATATACTCTAATGTAAATTAGAGGTGACTTTGAAAAATACATAACTAAAAACATTAATTCTAGCCATTTCTAATTTCATCCTCTGTTAATCTCTGAAACACATTTAGATGAACACATTTAGAAAGAGGATGGTTCAGCTGGTCTATTTTTGATACAAGCAGAGTAAACTATGTCATTGTGTCACCCACTATGAAATCTCAGCCTCAGTGACGTAGGTGCTTAATCATCTGTCCTTTACCCAACAGGCCAAGCTGGGAGGTGGGAAGTCTTTCTGTTGACTAATCAAAATGCCTACATCCCCCCCGCCCCCCACCATCCTCCAGCAACAGCGGGGAGGGGAGGTGGGGGAAACAAACACAGCATAGAGCTTCAAAAGCTCTGAATACCAAAGTCAAATTCTGAATTGAAAACTGCCACCAACACACAAGAGCAGAGAAATGAAGAACAAAAAGGAAAAATAAAAAGATGCAGCAAAATGAATACCATGGAGTGAATGACTGTACCTTGACAACGGCTTTGCCATCAGAATTATTGTTGGAATCCTTAACACCACTGAATGAATCTCTTCTTTGTGGGCATGGTTTCTTTTTGCGTGGTCTGCCTTTAAGATTTGGCGCTGAAAACAAAGGGAGAACAATTGATATACATTTTCATTTGCGTGAGTTTCCTTATTAAAGACCAAGAATTTTACTACAGTGGTCCCTTCTAATTGCTTTCAGAGAAATGTACACATCTGTGGAAGCCTTCGTTATATTGCTTTTCTTCACTTTCTGAAGGGCTGCAACTTGGTAGACTATATACTTCTGTACATGTTTCCCAGAGCTAATCTATCACATTTTAAAATGTCTAATTAATACAAATAAAATGAAGCCTTTCACTCTAAAGGATGATAATAAGAAAAATGTCCTTCCCCATTGTTAGAGAAGAAGTATTTTGAAAGACAAACTTGAACCAGACTTCCAGATCATTCTTTGTTTTTTGTTTTGTATCTTGTTTTCAGAAACCTAAGTGATATGCCAGCCCATTATGGTATCATAGTAATGTAACATTTGAAAACATCTCTCTTTGAAAGTGTTTGGAGACATAAGCATTTTCTCAAATTATCATACAGGTAAGTAGAGAAGATAGCTATAGAGAGAAGCATTCATAATAACACTCTGGAAAATATTATTACATGTATTTACTAATAATACTGCCACCAGCATGTATCAAATCTCAACAAATCTGGCAAATACATTTAAATCAGCATGCTCTCTTTTCCTTTTCAATGTAATTTTATGAAGATCTTGAGGGTTATTTACAATAACTTCCTAAGATTACACTGGGATTAGCCTGCCATTGGGGGTCACACTCTTTAAAAGCCATAAACAAGATGCAAATCAAAGTTATTTTTCAGCCTTGATGTACAGTTCGGTTCCTTTTAAGATCTATACGGAAAGTAGGGGAAAGGCTGCTGTTTATTGAGAGCTACAACTGTCTGCATCGGCTTTCACATTTAACTTCATCAGTCACCGAAGTCAGGCAAAATTAAAACCGACCAACTAACCAACCAGTCCTTGAGCCATTCCAAACAGACGAATTATACCCTAAACAATTTCTTTCAGACCTTTCAAGGTACCGACACTTTTTATTACTTAGGGGATGATCGGGACAATGTCAAATCTGAACCACACAAACCCTGTTAATTGTTGTTAATCTCACTTATGTCACCCGTGGTTTCGGGACATTTTACATTGTCCTCATTTTTACAAACACAATTAATCCTACTAATTTGATTTTCTACTCTGGATAACAGTTTTACTGTTGGCAAAGCTCAGCAGAGCAGAGAGGCAAAAGTTTAAAAAGCGGCTTCAGGGCTCAGGCTCCCCTTCCCAAACCCGCTCTCCTCCCATTCCCTTAAACGCTGGGTCTGAAAGTCCATCCCAGAAAGTCAGCCTGGAATTATCAAAGGTAAACAAGCTCGCAAACAAAATCAAGCAAAGAGAAAGCAGTGATTACCCATTCCAGTCGACAAACATCTGCCTGATTGATGTCTGTGCTCATGAAAGCTACGGCATGTGACTGCTCCCCGGCCACATCCCTGGAAGTCTCGACTTGGTGTGGATGTCAGCGTCCCTCCGAATGCGAGCTGCGAGGCTGGGCGCTCCGCTTACAACTCCCCTCCCCCGGCAGCTCCATTACTCATGTAAACACACGGCAGTGACTAGCAGCGAGTGTGTGGGATGAGCCTGAGGACTTTGCGAGTTGCCAGACTGGCAGGGAGGGCTCTGCTCTCCCCACCTCCCTGCACGGCACGGGGCTGGTGATTTCATCCTGCCTGTTCTGCGGATCCTGACCTCTTGCTCCCTGTCAGAGCGCGATGCCACGTTCCATGAATCTGCCACGGTCCACAGCCTGGAGCCAGGGCGTGCACTGTTTTGTTTAGAAGACTTTGTGTAGCACAGAAGTGTTTCCACAACTGACCCAAGTGCTAAGACTTTAATGACTGAGAGGGAAGGATGTACTTTCCTGTCCCTTATCAAAATAACAGCCGAGCAGAAAGCTGACGGAAACAAACAGAACTTGGGGAGCAGGTCTGAGGCATTTCGCTAAAGGAAACAAAACAATATCGCCTCTGTTCTGAGACTTGTTACTATGATCTTCCCTTCCTAGCATTTTGGTGAAAAGCACTTAGACCAAACAGGCATTTGTTTCCAGAAAAGCTTTCAAATCCCAAAGGCCTTTTCGATAGAGAGAAATTGCATTGAACATGCTGTTTTTAAATAAAGGCAAAAGTTCCAGGAACCAACGAGAAGTCATCTCCAAACTGGGTCTATTTTCTCCATTCTTTGAGCTGTTTTCAGAACCCAGAGAAGCACATGTCCTCCCCCGGCAGATTCTGAGAATTACAAATTTAGAACAGACTAGCATCTAATATTCTGGTCACACAAACTTAAACAGGATTCGATCAAGAGAAAAAAGCCCTTTGTTCCTAATAAGGCAAACATACAGGGATATTTCAGGTATGGTTAGGCAAATCCCTCTAGTAACTCGGGGCTCAAACTCAAACTCAAATGCCTCTTTCCTTCTCTTTCTCTTACGGAACATGTCACTGCATTCCTGTACTTTAGCTGTGTTTTTTTTTTTTTTTTGGCATATTATTGTACTAGACTGGAGAAACCTTAAGGGCAAGACCGTGCAGGACTCATCTCTCATCTGCCCCAGCACAACACCCTGGAGGAAACATTGCATAATGTGAATTTGTTGAATGAACAACTGACTCACGGAAATAAAGATGCCCACGTATTCCTCCTTCCTGTCCTCATGAGCTGGACCCGACAACCTGACCACGTGGGATACGTGTCACACTGGACATCTGTAAAACTGCCATCACCTTTACTGCTTACATTATACTCTGGGAACATAAACCAGTGACTTGAGTTTGCACTGGGAATGGAGATTGGAAACCTAAGGCCTTTGGTTCCTGATTACAGCTAAGCCATTGAGTCTGGCATCTCAGGCGGGCACATAATCTTGTCCCACAGGCCATGCACAAATGCCTGGAGAGCACAGATGTTCAAAGTACCGGGGGACTGGGGAAGGCAGGACTAGGCAGGAGCCCCCATAATACAATTAGAGACCTTCTGGAATCATAAGGAGAAGCTTTATCATTGAGGGGCTAGCTTTTGGGGATAGTAAAAATTCTGCTCTCAAGTTATATCGTTTTTTTTTTCCTTTAGGGTCTTGAAAACAAATCATTTGCTAGACCAGGGAGTAAAAACAAATGCATTATTGTGTGGTGGTGTTCAGGGGTGAGGTGAGGCTCTGGACTTTCACTCTTTTACATAAGAAACAACCACAGCTCCTTCCAGACACCCTGGAGGGATCTATACTTGCCCTCTTCTTGAAAGCTCAGGACTGTGCACCTACTGAGAGCACCAAAACCCTAAGACTCCAGAATTAGACCAGCTCTGGGGTTTTCGGTGAGACTGATCTCTATCAACAAAGTCTCCTGGGAAACCAGCAGTGCCCTTACCAATAGCATACCTTGTGCCAGTCAGCTCTACTTGGAAAAAAAATAATAATGTAAAGTAATAAATGCACTGTTACCTTTATATGTGTATGTAATCCACTGGCCTGGCTCATCAAAGAGTTCAGTAAATGCTCATTGCATAAATGTTTGCAAGAGTATACATAAATATTATAATAACAGTAGCTAATGCTTTCTGAGAACTTTGTGCCCATCACTGTCCTGAGTGCTTTGCATACAATAACATTTAAAACTCTCAACAAGCCAATGAGGAAGGCACAATTGTTATCTCCATTTTACAGCCAGGAAGCTGAGATAGAGATGAAATTACTTGTCTCCGGTCATCGAGTTGGTTCCTGGTAGCAGGACTCCAACCCAGGCAAATGGACTTTATCCAGAATCCCTACTTTAAGCATCTTCTGTCCAACAGACACAGACACACAGACACACACACACTCACTCCCTCTGCCTTGTAACGAGGCTGGCGGTAAGCAGGGAGCTCTCCCCACGTGAAAACAGTCTCAAATACCACACAGCACGAAGGTGCTGCAGCCCATCCCAGGCAGCAAGCAGCATGTGACACCCTCGCCAGTGAGCAGGGTCCCCATCAGTCCTGACTCAGCAGTAGGTGACAGGACTTCCACTAAAGCCACAAAACCCATAAAACTTGGTCACGGTGGGCCACTAACTCTACTGCCTCATCAGTGAAAGATCTCTGTGGTTTTAAAGGAAATCTTTCCTCACCAACTGCCCATCTGTTCTGCCTACTCAGTGCCAAGAAATTAACAAGCATTCACCTTTGTGAAGTCACTGCTATTTCTATAGGCGCTAATCCCGGAGGTTCAAGCTACCTCCAGTGATCAAGGCTACTTTGACATCTCACCCATGTTTGTTTGTTTGTTTAATTCCTTCAAATATTAATGAATTATAGTCTATTTTCTTGACAATATAGCAAAACAAGTTTGTTTTTCCTAAAGGGTCTGGAAGCTCAGAGCTGCAAACGTTCATTTATATATTTACTTCACTATGTGTTCAGACGAGTTATGCGGCAGGGCAGTGCAGGTGTGGGAAACTTTCATCTCAACCCCAACTCTTGCAATAATAATAATAAAACAAAGGAAATGTAACCAGTTACTGGCAAAGTCAATTGCTTTTGGCTTAAATGTTCCTGTTTTTTTCTACTGTGTTCTTCCTGTCATGACTGTCTCTTTTTTTTATAGCATTTATGCTCTTGGAAATACCGCGAAGATAGATAAACTGCTATAAAAGCTGGATTGACTCATCAGTTAACAACTCTTTCTTCCCATTCTGCAGAGAGGGTTTTGTTGCCAACGCAGCTACCAATTCTCTCGAGAAATTCTTTGTGAGCTTCCACTCAGAGATAGGGCTTGCTTGTTGGTGGAGACTGGAATCAGGGGATGGAAAACCAGGCATAATTTTCCTAAGAGTTTGACCCCTGGAGGTCAATGTCTACAGGAAGTCGGCAGAGTGTTAACTCATTTGATTTGCAAGTTGTGTGTGTGTGTGTGTGAGTGTGTGTGTGTGTGTGTGTGTGTGTGTGTGTGTTTTAAACAGCAGCCAGCACTGATTGACATATTAGAGACGGACAAACATTGTTCTATGTATAGTATGCATTACTGATAATACTTTGCATTTCTGTAATGCCTTTCCTCTGAGAATCTCAATTCTCTGGTACATTTTCTTTGCAGACAATAATCTTAAAATACTCTGGGCAAGTTTCAGCATGGAGCATTGCTCTTTCTGGAAAAAAAAAAAAAGCCCTACCCTAATTTAGTTATCATTTACTGTGTTCTATTTTCAATGTTTCCCTTTTGACTATTCAGAAACTTCCTCTTTCACTGTAACAAAAATAGGATGACTGTTTTTAAAGTTATTAACGTATGAGTAAAAGATTTAGAAACCAAGAATGGCAGAAGGCTTGATCAAAGCCACTCCTAAAATTTATGGGCGTAATAAAAGAAAGGCATTTCACAGATAATCTCTTACAGAATTTCAGTTTTCAAATATAGTTGGGGAAAAAAGGAAAACTAGAAGCTCTCAGCCCTCATTTTGGCTTTAACTTTAAGCTAATATTTTTAACTTAAAAACTCATAAATGATTCCCTGAAATTTTTATTTCAAATCCAGTTATATTCCATTATAGTACCCCTTGGTATTTGACTTCTATTTAATTGATTGAATATTTCTGCGAATTCACAAAACACTGCTCATACAAAGATTTAAGAATATTCAAGTTTATTTTTATTCTCTTTTCCTATAAACAGTCTTCCATACCTAGAAATGTTTGAGAAGCAATCATACTGTCTCAGACATGAACACACAGGGCCATTAACAAGCACAGCTCGATCTTGTGGGACATTCTAACTTAAATGATGAATTTTAAACAATAGACATGGTGAAACAATGCTACTAAAGTGTTATTATTTGGTAATTGTTCTGACAGTTTCCTTTTAAAAGTAATTTTTTTTTCTCAAATAAAGCCATTAAAAAAATGAGCCCAGAGTTTCAAAGCCAGACGCCAGAGCTAAACTTAAATGCCTTCATGTTCCAATGCCACCAAGACCACACAGCCCGGAACAACAATGGATGGATGTGCCACAAGTGGTCACACTCGTCACGCTGGGTATTGTGGCTGTCTGAAGACCTGGGCTTTGAGTTTCCAAGTTTGCTTTAGCCCAAGCCACACTCCAACGTTGCTTGCACCACAAACATGCTCTCCCAGAATCCAGGTTCCCGTGCTACCTCCTGAAAGGGTGAGCAGTTGTGTTCTTACAGGGTGAAGAAAATGAAGCTGTCTTTATATAAGGTCTATTCACTTTGCCTCTTTGGCAAAATCACTGAGATTCCCCGGAGACACTAATAAGAGTGAAATGTATTTACTGCCTTTGTCATACCTGGACTACGCGGGGAGTTTAAGTCCAAAACAGCCGTGGACTTCATTGACTGCTCAACAAACCATGTAAGTAAACACTCTTGTAATCCCTTCCCAAACATGCCCAGCTTTACTCACTCTTGTTTCATACTTGTGAATGCTGGAGCAATTGTTAATGCTCCAATCAAAGTTTTAGTAATTTCATAGGCATGCAATTTGCATAGCTATTTCCTGATCCGCCTTCTCTCTCTGCCCTGGAGGTCTTCATTTCTCAGAAACACTTAAAAACACAGATTATTTGACTTCAACCCTTCCCCCACCCCATAAATGGAACAGGACGTGCTAGCTCATCTGTATTGCTAATTGGCTTGAAAGCATGTGACTCCATGCGTTCTTGCCATTAAAAGACAAGCAAACCTCTTTTGCAGTCAGGTTTTACCTGCAGTGATGGGCAGATTTCTATCTTTGTTCCCCCTCCCTCTTGAGGGGGGAGAGGAATTTAAATAAACTAACATTATTTATGCATTATTCTGAAATAATGAAGTGAATTCCAAGGTGATACAAAAATGTTCTAGAAGTCTATATAACAGGATTGTCCACAAGGACACTGACAAACAAGAAAGGGATTATAGATGCTTTTCACTACCTCTTGAGGAATAAAGGGAAAATCTGGGAGCTGAGTGTAGGTGTGCAGTTTTCAGAGGATTGATTACCTAAGGGGAGAATCCATGCCAGGCCTTTCAAACTCTCAGCTTCCCTCTGTCTGTTTCAGCTACCCACAGTATCCACCAATAGAAACCATTCTCAGTGGAGGGTCCTGTTGAGGATTTGTAAGGGGGTGGTGGTGTGACTCACAGCTGTTTTGCAAAAGCTTATTCATCTTCGGTATACTGGGGTCTGCATTCCATAGCACAGACAGGGCTGTGGCCTAGGTTTCTCTGAAGCCCGGGAGCCTATGGAAAGACTCCTTTGCCTTAGAATTCCTCATGTTCTAAAGAGACATCAGGGCAGAGTGAACACCTGAGGACCTGGCTCGGTCCTGAAGGTCAGGGTGGCAGTGCTATCTAGGTGCTAACACTGCACACGGAAGGTCTGATCTCCCCCACTGCCTCGCCAGCTGCAGCATCTCGGTACGAAGTCACAAATCCAGCAAAACCAAAAGTGGCCTCTAAAGATGCCATAGTGGCTCAAACTTCCACTTTCACATTTACCTGGCAACTCTTCTCTCCTGCTACTCATCTCTCCAGATGCCAGGTGTCCTCTAGCCATTTCCAGGCCCCAGGCTCCTCTCTCAAAGAAGATGATGGGCACAAGCTATTATGATCAGAATCGGCATGTTGTTTCAGTGCTACACTATGTGCTTCTTCTCAGGATTTTGAAACATGTCCTGCATCCATTTTTTGAAAACTATTATATAAACACATATTTAGTCTTTCTTAGTATGGTACTATATATTAAGAATAGAATATTAACTTAAGATAATTGTCTCTTTTTTTTTAAGGCTGTTTGAGGATCCATTCTGGAAATGTTTTTTAAAGATTTTTAATTTCTGCAATTTCTTAAGGTTATAAAGACAAAACCTCTTAAACATGGAAAATTAATTTTTTTGTCTCTCTCTTTCTCTCTTTTTTTCTTTTTGTTACAATCAATAAACCCGCTCATTCTAGTCTATGGTTGATATGTTCTGTGGTGTTGCCTTTGAACATGACAGCACAGAAGTGAAAGCTACATTTTTGTATTGAATATCCTTGCAAGGAACAGTAAATACCAGAACAGTTGTTAAACTCACATATAAACAGAACATTCTTGTTCAGCCATTTCTCCAGGTTTGGAAATAAAATATTCCATTTTCAACATTGAGGATAATTGATTTGCTACATCTCTAAAGAAAACATTCCCCACTTGGAAATAGGTAAAATAAGATGGGGTTTTTTTTGGGTGTATGTGTGTGTGAATTAACATGGTGATATTTAACTTATTACAGACTTGGATGAATACGTTATGAGAGACATTTTAGTATTTAAAACACATACACAGAAGAGAAAAGAAAAAGTAAAAGGTCATCAAGTAATAGGCTTCCAATTTCTTTCTTAAAAGATCCAAAAAGGAATTTGTACCAAGAGGGGATTTTTCACTCTCTTTATAGTTTTTCTACCTTTCAGAAAGAATAATTTAAGAAGTAGGATAGTCTCTAACTTAAAAGCAAAAAGATAGCTATTTTTGGTTGTCTGAGATTCTGAGACAGTTTTCTTCAGTCAGGTAAATTCCTCTCACCCTCCCTCCTTTGTGAGGTACCAGTACCATCTCTGACAAAGCACCGTAGTGGTCGCTGAGTTTCATTTGTTTGTGGAGGCACAGGAGCCAAGATACTGGAAAATGAATTTGAAAACTCGTCTGTGGTACCAAGGAACTCACGGATTGCATAGAAGAATGTGTGTATTGGAGCAGGGTGGGCGGAGGGGCCAAAGGAGAGGGGAAAGGGGGCTGGCTGGAGTGAGAGAGGAAAGGTAGCAAGGTCCATAACACCTGGTGACACATTAACTAAGAACAGATGATTATAGTCGGCAGAGCAAGCCAGAGTGCTCTGTTAATTGGAATGAGAGTTTGTCACACTATAGAGAAACAACAGACAGATACCATCAGAAACTCTAAGAGAAATCTAACGATGAACGCCGAAGAGGTTAGAACTTCTTCGAATTTTTTTCAGTATAAGATAAAACACATGACTATTTAGAATTGCTCTACCCAATATAGTCACCACGTGTGTCCACCGAGCACTGGAAATGCTGTATGTCAAGTCCAAATTGAGATGTGCCATAGTGCAAAATACATACTGGATTTCCAAGACTTAGTACAAAATAAACTAAAAGATCTCATTAATAATATTTTATATTGATTACATATTGAAATGATAATATTTTGGATATACTGGATTCAATAAAATATATTATTAAAATTAATTCCACATGTTTCTTTTTACCTTTTAAAATGCGGTTACCAGAATATTTTTAAATTACATGTGGCTCGCATTATCTTTCTCTTGGGTGATGTTGGTTTAGTCAATAATTCAATGTTATGATTACAGATATGTTCTTGGAAATATGTGTTAAAGAGCAGACAGAACAAGATTAACATCTGAAGCTAGGATAATCAGCAAGAATCACAGTTCAAAGTTTCAGTACAATTTAGAATTTTATTCACTGTTAATGGAGGATAGTCACATAGAGATGTTAGTGTCTGAAAATTTTGCCAAAGCTGAGGTCTCTCCTTTGCTGTAAAATTCAAATCTGGTAATCAAATGAGGCTACTTAGTAGCCCTGATGAAGATGTTATTTCATTAATTTCCTTAACTAAGATGGCAACGCAAATGTTAAGCCTTGACAACAGACTGGAAGAAAGACAGAGAGAGAACGAGACAGAGAGAGGGAGAGAAAGGGACTATATTTGTTTCATGCCTTATTCTGTCCTACCACAAACATGGGCGGGTATAGCATAAGCCGTTTTCATCACCCAGTGCAAACTGAAGAGCAAACGGAACTTGAGTGATCTGGGCTAGTTGGAAGTAGAAGCTTCTTAACCACAAATTGTTAATAGTCTGACTATATTTTCCTTTTTGCAGATTTCATCTGAAAATATGCAGAGGTTGGTAAGGCCTAAAAGCAAGGGGATAGCCTCCTTGTTCCCATGTTTTTATATGACAAAAAGTAAGATTGTTCATTGAAGACAGGCATTCCAATAAAGCCCAGAAAATCTGAACAGAACAAAAAGGTTTCAACTGTGGGGGGAAGAGACACATTCTTTCCCCAGTCATTCTTGGCACCAAAAGACCATGAGGCATCACTCTGAGAAAGTGGCTGCCCAGTGCTCAGCTGGCCCCATGTCCCATCCTCCCAAACCACCAGGCACAGTAGCTGAAATCAAAGCCAATTCCCACCAGCCCCCCACCTCTTGATCCCTGCAGCAGCAGCAACACGGAAACATAACTTGCCATTAACAGCCCTCCAAGCACTACATGCCAATCAAAGGGCTACACACCCCCTGGTTAAAGAGTTTTCATTGTAAAAATAAAACAACAGCAATGGTGGCAGCAGAAATAAGCTTAGGAAATATTTTCTTTTTTTAGAAGGTAAGAGTTGCTATAGCATTTAAGGCAGTAACATGCAGGGAGATTAAGACCAAAGTCTCTGCAGCATCAACAAAACATACAATGCATATTATACATCCTACTGTATAATGCTTATAACATAATAACTTTTATGAAATTATTTGGTGGGTTCAACCTACATGCAGTGAAGCAGTCTGCACACCTCTGGTATGTTTCTGATATCTAACTATAGCAGTATTTGTCTTTGTCCTCCAGACTCTTTTATAGCACATGGTATGCATATTTCAGCATCCAACATTATTAACTCATGGCCAACTGTCAGTTGATGGTTATCTAACACATGGGGTCTCCACAAAAGGGATCCTTATTTGGGCAAAAGCTCTTGTCTGCACCAGTCTGTCTATATTTTGCCTCAGAAGAACTTTATTTGGATTATTATTCGCTGTTAGTGGAAACTCAGAGGCTGCATGTGTGGCAATCGGAAGGCAGAGAAATAAATCCTTAGCAAGTTAAAACACTTAGCTGATATTAAAACCATTTCTAGCTTCGTTAGCTGAAAGCAAACTCTCCATTGCCCTCTCGTGGTGAATCTATGGAATGCTTGGATGACCATAAAAACCCAGAAACTAACAAGAGAGTTTAATCAAATACAGGTAAAGACATTCATCATGGATAGAAACGGCCATAAATCACAACCTTATGTTGTTTTATATGTTTTAGAATTTACATTTTGCAGCCCTCCTATGTGGAGATGGACGGGGGGCGGGGGTGAGAGTGGGTGGGGCTTGTAATGTGGAAATTAGAACTTTGTCTTTCTAGAACACAATGACATCACTATATTTACAACCATAGCTGCTATAGATGTGGCAAATTGATTTTTATGAGGTTTAGGACCTTAAAAAAAATCATGCTCACATTTTGAAAGTTCCTTCATAACCAAAAATAGACTGATGTTCCAACTGGTTTGGAATTATAGGAACCAAGGAAAGAAGTCTGAATAATTCCCTAATATGGAAGAAAAACCGTTTTTTTTTTTTAAAAAAAATGAAGAACGGTTTATTTGTTTCTGACAATAGCCAACATATGGGAACTTGGAATTTATAGAACCAAGTGTAGGTACAAAATTTATCATTCCATATTCTCTAAAAATAAAATTTTATAAATTTCTGAACTCCAAATTTAATAATCAGTTACCCAATTTAGTATTTAATTTTATTTTTTAAAAACCCCATTTAAAATTTCTGCTGTATGCCTTTCAACAATTTCCTGCCTAACAGGCCCATCCCCAAAAAGCAAACAAACCTGGTATTAAAACAGACTGAGGAGCTTAAGAAAAAAGCTGAGGGAGAAGTCGGGGCAAAGTCCATGAGAACATAAACTATTTTTTATCTTATTACCAGTAAATGTGCCATTTCTCTCTTTTTGTGTCTTTTTTTTTTAGATAAAAGCCACTCCTCCAACCAGCATTAACAAAAAATGCTCTGTATTTTTAATATGATTTTAGGGGCAGATTAATCTTAACTTGGCTTTACTACTCACACGTGGAACTTCAGTTTTGCAACAACAGTCGTTTGATTTTTGTCTTTGAATTAGCAAAGTTCTTATAGTAATTTTACTGTAAAATTAAACAGCTGGGAGTTCTTTAGCAAAACATGACAATTCTTGTTCTTCTTTGTACTATTGTGCAAGCTGAAATACCCTTTCTTTCATGTCTTTTTATTCCAAAGTGAATTCCCTCGTTAGCCTTGTTCAGCTTTTAAAAATATAATAAAGAAGGGGGGCGGTATTTGCTGACCTCTGACATTCATCTGCTTTTAAGCACAGGGCGTTTACACAAGGTGCGTACTCAAAGGACTTTTGTTTAATTCCTATTATGGAATGAAAAATGATATTCTGCCCCAATATAATGCCAATCCTTGTGTACAACAAAGCTGTTTGCAAGTACTTCTGTGGAGTGAGGCATCTTATGCCTATTTTGCAGATGGGAAAACTGAAACATCGCTAAATGGTGAGGAAATACAGAGCTAAGATGTTCATGGAGGCTGGAATTAAATTTAGAATTTGAGTCTTAGCCCAGGACTCTAACCACGTGAGGGCTTTGACTCTTTGGAATCAACAGAAGAGCAGTTTTAAAACATTCTTTTGACATTATTAACCACAGCCTGAGGGCTCAGGGATGTGGGGGTGAGAGGCGGGGCCTGGAAACGTAATACAGAGCGGCTAGGTGACCGCCTCTGTGACATTGCTAATAATATGGATTCCTGGATCCGTGCTGCTCTATATCCCAGGAATATTCAGTGGCTTAATGATTCCCTTTGTATCTCAGAAAATTAGAATCTGGATTTGAAGGCTAGTGTAGACAGCCTCCTAAAATAGGAAGCCAGAGAGTCATGACAAGACATGAATTGTGGAACGTCGTTCTTGGCTTTTCAAATGGATTTGGAACCAAAGACCACTGCTGGGAGTTAGTGAATCCACCGATGTGATGACCAGCAGGATTCTTCATTCGAGGTATTTATAGAATGATGAAATTCCACAGCTTAAGGAGAACTTAAGGCACCAGCCAGTCCAGACCCTCTTTCTACGCCCAGAGAGCCTACCATTCGCCCAAAGTCACACAGCAAGCAGCAGAGCGGTGACAGACTCTGGCCTCGGCTGGCCGCGTGACATGCGCAGCAGCACCTTGGCAGCAGATGGCTTTTCAATGGGCGCTGAGCACCTCCACCTGGGTCTCTGCAGGGCGAGCGCTGTCATCCCCAGACCACGTTACTGAAACACACTTTCCAAGGAACTGCAATGAATAAAGTCAAACGGGAGCTGACAAGGACATTCCCACTGTGTTCAAATGCCAAAACATACAACTGAGAGAGCTCACTTGGAGAGCAGGAGCCGTGGGTCCCTCTGGCAGGACTTCTGCGCACCACACTCCCAGCTGATTGCTCACACCCAAACGTGAGGGACCAGGAGCAAAGCGTGTGAAGCCATCAGAACGGTGCTCCGGCAGTGGGCGTTGACGTCTGCCACCTGGCTCGCTTTTGTTAGGGTCGGCTGGGAACCCTCCTCCCGGTGAGGAAAGGCTTTGGGAACTCAGGACCTCTGGGAGCAAGAAGAATTGGACCATGGTCTGTCTTGCCATGGAGCTTGTTTCTTACCTTCCAATAGTAACAAATGCCTTAGAGGTCCCAAGCACATCACATGGCTTCACACCTGTGTACCTTTGTTCCTGAGCTTCCTCTGCCAATATTCTTCTTTTTTCAGCTTTTTCTCCCTCCAGCCCCAACTCCTACTTGTTCTTCTAGACCTGCATTGGTTATCGCATGCCCTGCCACACCTCCAGCTGGGCGAGGGAACATTTCTCTGTAGCTTCTGTGTCTAATATGCTTCTATCGTAGCACCTACCACCTCTACTGAAATTGTCTGTCTGTGTATCTGTCTCCCTCCCCAGACTCTAAAGAGATCATGTCTGTCTTGGTCACTGCAGCATTGTTACAGGAGGTGTTCAGTGAATGTTTACTGAACAAATGACTCTCTCCACGTCATGTTTCGAAATCAGTGTCTGGTACTTATTAAGAGTCTGGTAAATGTTTGTTAAACTGCACTGACTGCTGATCCCACTAGAGAAAATAAATACCTCTGAATACAGCAAGGTATCTGGGCTATCCTGGGTGGTTCACCTTCCTGACTATAGCACCTTACCTTGGTCCCAATTACCATTAATAAGGGAAAGACATGTATACCCATGTTTTAATTTCCACTGTGTAAGTCTGACATCCAGCTATTGTCAACCACCTAAATATTTAACAGAAACTTGCCTTGCGTGTGGACACACAGAACTGACCTGTTTTGCCAAGACCCTCAAACCCACAGGGACACTGGCTCTCCTAGAAAGCCCTTAAACCAGGAAAAAGTCAGCAACATCTCGAGAAATAAAGTTCCCTGGGGAAGATGGCAGATTGCCTGGTGAGAATTACTTTTTTAAGGAACCCCATCTCTGCAAAGCTGCCTAAAAAAATGTGCCTGCAGATGAAAGTCTGGGCAAATCTATAATGTAGAGATTAAATTTAAATTCCAATAAAGATTTTTAACAAAGATCAATAAAATAGGAGATTGATCTGCAGTTAAAAGTTCCCAGTAATGGGATAGTCTAGAAATTTCATAAATAATGCTTTTATCTTGATTACAAAATAATCCCCTGCCACAAAAACAAGGCGAATCAAGGTAGGAAATTGTTCAGCGGGAATTAAAATGTCACGCTTTACACAGAATAAAGCATTGCAATCACCAGGGAAACACACATTGCAAATGTGTTAACACAAAATTACATACATCACTTAATTATATAAGCGCATAGCTCCTGGTAACCCATTAGCTAAACATGTCGGCTGCGGTTGAATATATACATGTAATATTTTTAGCACAGAGGGGATGTAACTATGTCAGGCCTGGCACCGTAAAGCCTGAGATGGCAAGTGCTATTAAACTGAGATGCAATCATGTTGAAAAGGAAACATTAACAAACAGCAGACAATTGAGAAGAAAATACGGTGAGCTTGTATTCTAGTACATGTGCTTCCAAAACCTTATATAACTATTCATTGTCTATTTCATCTGGCTTGCATCCCAGGTTTGTTCTATGCTATACTAATTTTATAATAATAAACTGCTACACCAGTTTTATGAAATCATGCACGCACAGAGGTTGCAGATGACATTACATCTGATTATCTTCACCGGCAAAGGACCCCATCCTGAAGTTAAACACAGCCTCATGCAAAACCATCCACTTCGTTTAAAATGGGTCCTCTACTTCGCTGCTGAAAAAAGATATGTCATATTTCCTTTCATCATCACAACACTGGTGAAATTGGTGAAATTACTGCTAGATACCCAAGTTCCACAAGAAAGTAGAGAGGGCACAGGCTTTGAGAGCAGGTAGCTCTGCATCCACTTTATAAATCAGGTAACTATATGACCCTGGGCAAGTCATTGTCTCTCCCTGGGGCTGAATTTACGCATTCATCCAAGGGGGATTATATCTCTCTCTGGAAAGATTATGATAAAGAAAGAATGTAAATGAGGTGACATTAGACAACATGCCCAGCACATTCTTTTATTTAGTCCACTAAGACACTAATAAATGGGGGATATCACTATTATCACTATTACATGAGCAGGTATTTATGCATATAAAGTGATAACAGGCAATAAAGGAGTCATTAAAAGGGGAGAACATGTCTTGGTGATAACTGATTCTGTGTTTTGGGCAACTTGAAATCTCAAGGCAAAAAGTGAAGAAAGTAAAGTGTCGCCTAAATGGTATGAGAGAGACAGATAGACAGACTCCGACTATGCCAAGTATCCTCCTTCTTTAATCATCGAATGTTTCTGAAAAGCGCTTGGAGAGGCAGCACTCAATGCTTAAGTCCCCAAGCTCATCTGAATCATCTAAATTCCCTATATCTGGGAATCACCATACAAAGGGCCTTTGCATATTGCGGAAGCTCAAAAATTAGACAACAAATTGAACAGAATTGAATATGGCAGGCCAAGAAGAAAGGCAATCTGTCATTTGTAAGAGTCCCAGTATAGACAAAACTATCTTTCATGAAGGTTGGGTCCCAGATAGGATTCAAGGCTTATCCTCTGTGGTTTTCATTCGAACATTCCTATTAATCAAATTTCACTTTAAATAAGCCCCTGTGTAGCAAAAGAGAAGAGCAAATTCTACCTATGTAGAAGTTAGGGCAGGTCACTTAGGAGAAGAGAAAAAAAGGAGCCATTTAAGAAATATTTAAGGTTCTGATTTCTATTGGCCAAATCAAGCCCTGGTTTTGCTTCTAACATCCAATATTCATTGATTCAATAAATATTTATAAAATTGCCATCATACGTCTGATACAGTGTTAGTCCAGCTGGGGATAAAACAGAACAGACAACATAGTTCTTGACTTTAAGGAATTCACATTTTCATGATTTTTTTTTTTTTTGAGACAGGATCTCACTATGTTGCCCAGGCTTATCTTGAACTCCTGGACTTAAGTGAACCTCCCACCTCAGTCTCCAGAGTAGCTGGCAATACAGGTGTGTGCCATTGTACTCAGTTACATTTTCATTGACTTTGAATAAGCATCCTCACTCATTAGGCCTCAGTCCCCTCATCTGTAAAATTAGGGGCTCATTAGAAAAGAGAGGAGGTCATAAGCTGGCAGTCCATGGACCAAATTTGTCCAGTGGTGTAGTTGGTTTAGCTCGGGTGATTTTTTAAATTATTGTCATCAATCGAAAATCATGAGATTTTAACATTAAAATAGGTATGTCTGGCTTGAGTTAAGAGATCCGGCAATGCTGGGCTGATATTTCTACAACACAACAAAAGACTGAAGCTGAGAAGCAGCTGCCTCTTTAGACAGAGCAGGGGTGTCTCTTGCTTCCTGATTTCTTACAGGCTGTTCCTGCCCTTCTCCCTCCAGGTTCCCTGCTGACATCTCTGGGCACCTAAGTTTGTAACCTCTGACCTGGAAGGTCTCTTAGGTTTTTCCATTTCAAATAAGAGATGACTGTGAAAGCCAACCAATGGTATAAATCAGTTGTCTGCAGTGAAGAGGCAATTCCTTGATTAACCTATGTTCTTTTCCTAATGGTCTCAGTTCAAAGGCTGCAAAATCCCAAAGAGAGTTACCAGAGGAGGTGTTATAATCCTTCTTCTTAAGAGTTTTCCAAAACTCCTTTAGTTACACAACCATTTGGGATTAGGCAGAAAGCAGCTCTGCACGAAGGCAGAAAAATGGACCAAGCTACACTTAGAGATCCCTCTTACAGTTTACATTTTCCCTTTTTGCATGTGTCCAAGATGAATAGGGCATTTCAGTGGGTTTCTAAGGATGCCAGACCAGACCTCTTTACTCTTAAAGATGCATGACCCCTGCCTGATTCCTGGGGGATATGCTTTGAAAGTATTATCAGAAACTCGGTCATCTCAGCTGCAAGTCACTGTATTTGCTCTTCATTCATTTTTAGACCCTTTGCACTCTAAAAATGCTTCTTGATGGTTGCTAGGCAACTATTGTTGAATACATGCAAGAGGCATTAATTGTGTGAACATTTTCAAAAACAGAGAAAAATTGTTTAAAACTGAGGACATTGCCATACCTAAAATAAAACATTTCTTCTTTAAGCAGCTGTCCAGCACAGGGCCACTACAGGCTGCTGGCTTCTGTACATTGGGGCGGAGGGGGGGTGGGGAGATAATTCAGCAAAAATTATTCCCTTACATTTCTTTGTCTTCTATCTTCCCTCTTCAGCCCCCCACTCAAAGATGTAAGTAGCCCCACCCTATAACAAAGCCTCACTCATAGGATAACCGGGACTTGTTTTATCAAATATTTTCTGCTTTCCCTGTTGTGTGGTTCCTCTCTGCTCGCGTTTTTCCTGACATGTGTATGTCATGCTTGCATATCCTCAGGGCAGGACAGCTTGTGGCTCCTCAATGATTACATCTAGCTTTAGGACCCACTACACTTATCACAGAGCGATCATGTCTTTCTCTGACCCAAATGGAAACAACAAGAACTTTTCTATTTTCCACATCAAAGACAGATTTCCGCTGAGGCCAAATGCTGTGTGCTTCTTACCAGGAAACGCAGATTTCATTTTATAGTGTTTTCCCTACATTTTTTTTTGACATTCCAATGTCATGATTAAGCTACAAAGACTTCAATAAACTGATTCAAACATCTAAACTCAACAAGGGTAGAATGTGTCCCAAGGTGATTTCCCCTTTGTGTTGGATATTAAGTGGAGTGATACAAATTTCCATCAGGATGGAGTCCTACCGGTAAAGTAGGCTGAGTTCACACTCTTTCCCCTACTTGGTTCCCACAGGTAACCAGTTTTCTCATCGCAAAATGGGGGAAAGGATTCAGGGCTCAGATCAGTGCCTGACACATAGTAAATAGCATATAAGCACTAGTAATTATCATCATTATTATTATCGTCATTATTATTTCTGGGTCTTAGATCCAACATTTGTCTTTACTATATTTTGGCTATATACTCTTATTTTGGTTAATTCCAATCAAAGATTATGTCTTCCCTATGAAATTAATTTGGAAAAATACTGAGAATAATTAACCTGCCACAGAAAAAAGAGAGATTATTAACATTATCAGAGATAAAATATATTAAATAAATAGATATGATTCTTGACTTCCAAGCTAACTGTTGGAGGGCCATAGAGATCAGAGAGGACATGGCACCCTTGGAAGTGTGTCTAAGAGTTGGGGTGGCAGGAGGGGAGGAAGAGAATAAAACTGGAGGCAAGAATGTCGCAGCTCTGGATTCAGGACAGATAAATCCCAGGACTCTCCATGTACCTACTGCCACTCCAAACTGTCCCACAAACAGTTCTGGAGAGCAGATGGGGGCTGCAGATCTCCCCTGATTTAGGTTAGTTGTGGTATGTATTATAAATCTTTTGCAAGTGTTTTATGCCAGGCACTGGGCTAAGAGCTTCATGTGTAGCGATTCGCTTAATCCTCACGTACTAGCCCCTCGAAATGGGTCATATCATGATCGCCAATTTAAAAATGAGGAAACTGAGGCTTGGAGAGCCTAGCTGATTGCCCGGGGGGCACACAGCTGGTAAGCAAACGTGAGTGGAGACTGAGACACCGATCCATGGGTATTCAGAGCTCATCTTCTTGGCACTGGGCTCCCTGCCTCTGCAGAGCAGCCTGCCTCAAGGCCCTGCCCGGGAGTAGACTTTGTTCCCTGAGAAGAAGTGGCCAAGGAGGAGAGAGGCCGGAAAGCAGAATGCAGTTACAACTGGAACACACTTAACATAGGGTTGCTCATTCAATTCTATAAACCAGTATTTCTGTGCTTACGTAACTCGCTCAAGCTAAGAAAGAAAACAAGCCCAAGCTCGTTCATTCTTCTCCCTGTCCCCCACATCATTAAAGGAAACTCTTCTGGTTCCCAGTTAAGGTAAACATCATGGCAGAAGTAAGAATTATTTTCAGCAAATAGTTCTTGGGCACCAATTAGCTTTGTGACCAAATATTTCTTGAGTCACCAAAGAAATATGAGATAGGGTTCTTGTTTTGCAGAGACGTGGAATCAGGTTTGTTTCCTGAAAGTCAGAGTTGACACATCCCTTCCACATTCCTTGCCTACCTAGGATCAGCGGGCTAGACCCTGCCTGGGGCACAGTGTTTCCAAGATGTCCCTTGTCCTCACTCCCACATAACTGAGGTTCTGGCGTGGAAAAGAGAGAGACACAGTAAGGTGTGACGGGTCGGTGTGATAACATGGCAGGAGGAACTCCCAGGGCTCCTGAACTCACTGGGACAGAGAGCAGTCCTCTCTGAGGACGGGGTGTTGGAGCTGAGATCTGCAGGACGCAAGGGGAAGTTGGCCAGGTTGAGGGACGAGGCAATGATGAAAGGATTTCTTTTCCAGGAAAGGACATACACAAGGGTTTAGATTCAAGGGAGAGAAAACCAAGTTTAAGAATTAAAAAAAAAAGAGAAGAGGCCCACACTCCCTGGCTGTGTAGAGTACAAGGGAAAGACCATTATCTTCCCATGAGATACTGTGAGAAAAAGGCAGGACTATGGCAAAGACCCCCATGCTTCAGGCCTCCAGGAGACAGACAGATTCAAGGGTGCCGCTGCAGGATCTGGGGCGAGATGGGGCTTGATGGATTGGCAAGACCGGGAGAGACGGAGGAAGAAAGAGAAGAACACAGACTTTTGTTTCCTTCTGCCTTATGGACACAGGGTGAAACTAACCCTGGCTGCCCATTCTGGCAAGAGCCTTCCCCAGCACCTTGTCACTGTGACACAGTCCGCATGTGTATGTATCATCCTTGGTGAAAAGGCTCGCAATTACTCCTTTCGTTCCCCGCTAGTCCACATTTAGTTCCTTCTGCAGGCTGAGGTTGCCTATTTTAACATGTGATTCTTCATTTATTCATTTTCAGCCAGCAAACAATTTTTGATTAGCTTGTTCTTTATTAAGGACATGGAGCAGGTTATTAACTAGGTGCATCTTTGGGTCTTTAAAAAGAGTAAAAAAGACATAATCAATCTGCGTGTGATGTTTGGGGGTTTAAGTGGTATTAGTCAACATATTTAGAGCAAATCTCATCAAGCTCCATTTTTAAGCCCTGACTCAACTGATGATCCCACAAGGCAGAAGGGAAGAGTGGGATTAATACATTAGTCACTTTCAAAACCTGCCAGTGCCTCCATTACATTAGTTCCAGTAAAATATTCAAGGGAATAATAAAATTTTTTAAAAAAAAAGTATATCCTCTATCTACCGAATCTGACAAGAAGGATTCACTTAGCTCTATCAGAGTACTTAAATACTGTTATAATGGCTTAATTCAAGGGTTCCTCCACTAGAATGTGAATGTCTCTAAGGTTAGCATTACATTGTGTTCTTTATTGTACCAGTTCTGTATCCTTACATGGGGCTACACACAATTACATAGTTGATAATAATTGTCACTTGGACCGTAAATAAACGAACAAACTGATTGTCTTCACCAAAGGTATCTGCTAACAGGCAACACAGGGAACCGGGGGATCAAAAGAACCACACGAGCTGCCCGTGAGATGGAAGAGAAGGTTTTCAGGTCACTCCATTTGGCAACTCTGTCCTGGTCAGTTTTTCCTTGTGGTTCTGTTTCTTGCAACAAGGCTTGGGTGTAAATACTCAGCACGAGTCTAACTCCACTTGTGGAAGAGCCACTTGGATCTGAACTGCATTGAAGGAAGTGAAAGAGGAAGGTAAATGAGTGGTGTCGCTACCTTATCAAAAAGCCAGCCCATCAGCAGTGAGCTAAAGAAAGTGAGCAGTTTAGCTATTTTTTTAGTATCCACCTGAGGCGCCATCAGCATTTGCAAGGCCAGGGTCTTTGGAATATCTTCACCAGATACAAACATTTCTGGAGCTTTCGCTCAATGAAAGCCATTTTGGAATATATTTACCCAACTATTGTAGAAATCCTTCCAATTTGTCAGATTTAAAAAATGCAAATAAGCTTTTCCTTTGCTTCAACTCCACTGGCCCCAGGTCAGCCTGCATGGACTTGCCTGCTTGATTATGCACATAACACTTGAAGGACTTATTTAAATAGAGGAACTATGATATGGTCACAAGTTATACCTACATTTCTCAACGTGCAGCGACTTGATCAAGAGCGATTTGTATTTAGCATGTTTTTCTAATTACACCTCTGTTGTAACATCTAGCAGCTATTGCTGGAAGCATGCAAGTAAACATAGGTTATTTAGCTAATTTCCAGACAATCGATGCCAACTGTGGATACAGTAGCAAGATCACAACTTAACTACAAATGCTCAAGCTTGTTATAGGGAAATTTATAACAAATAAAGTCAGACAGATACATCCAGATCACCTTTCTAAAAAGCCATTAGAAAGGACTCCAAATTTCCCTCTCTAAACCCTCTTTAAAGATAACCATGTAAATCTGCTCAAAATAAAGCCACTGAATTCTATGGCCAAGATAAAGAGGTTCCTTTACTGTGAGATTTGTTGCGGTAAAAATAAGTCACAAATGAATCACAAAGATGTAAGATAAGAACTGGGTGGAAAACACTATGATAGATGACACATCTCATTAAACATAATTTTATGTGATCGGTTATTGTATTGCCCTGTTTAATTGATTTATAAACACTTTAGAAAGCTTTTTACTGTTCAGAATGCAATTATACACTTTATAATTGAGTACATAGTTGATTAATTACAATGTTTATGGTCATTTCAATTAAAAGTTGGTTATCAGGTCTGTGGTCAGAAACCTACCCTCCCTACCTTTAAAACACTGCTCCTACAAGTGATGTTCTGTGAAAACACATTATACTTAACCTATAAGACGTTTACTTACAGCACTGTTTCCAGTAGGACATTTATACATAGTAATAAAGAAGCTATCTTCTCTTTAGAGATTTGTCTATTCCTAAGTATCTTTGACACAGGGTCATTCTCAATATTTTGAAAATTCTTTCCAAACCATTTTGGAACCAGAAAAAAATAACAATATGGATGATAATTTTTATCCAGTGGGAACCCAGTCAATATCTACCCATAAAAAGATTTTCTGGATTTTCTTCAATTCAATGGTTTGGTAGCTTTTGTGCTCTTTAATGAGAACAATGGGAAGTTAATTTCCCTCTTGAAAGAAAAAAAAATCATAAAACATAATTTTGTCAAATCTCCTTCAAAGGAATGTCTTTCTTTGCTTCTTATCTGTTCAAAGCTGCTTAAGATATGGTAGCCAATATCAATCAGGAAACATTTGACCCAAAGAGATAAAGTTTCGAGGAATGCTCGTTTGATGAATGGTTTGCCCTTATCAGCTTGTAATTGCTATTATAAACTCAACAGAAAGGTTCCCTTCCACTCTCCTTTCTGAAATAAGCCTCAAAGAAAAAGCAGTGGTGGTGTCACCATTAAACCTCAGGCCGTGAGCACGTGCAGTAGTCCCTGGCTGCTACAAAGACAACAGGTGTTGCTTTAGTAAAAATTAAGAGTCTCTTAAGTTCTACATTCCGTGTGTATGTATGTGCACGTGTGTGAATATAAATATATATATTTACCAGCTTACCATTCACATCCCTAGACCTGAGAATTCATGAGAGCAGAAGACTTGTAACTGTTTAATTCAAGTAAGTGTTAATCAGGGCCTAATTGTGGTGACTGGTACCTAATAAATTTTCCCTAAATATTGCTAAATTGCTGAATGGTGGCCTCCACAGAAAGAAGAATAGATGGATGGATGAATCAGGCGCTCTGTGCTGAGGGGATTATCATCCCCATTTTAAAGCTAAGAAAACTGAGGCTAGGAAGTGAAGCTGCTTGTGCAGAGGGGACAGGCCCTTAAATCGGTGTCTTCCTTATCTTTGTGTGCATGCTGCCGATGATGCTGAGCAGCCTCTTATCTTCACCCAGGGCTCAGATGGGTTGGGGCAGGAGAGGAGACACCACCAGCTTCATCTCTGTGCAATCTGGATCATAACTATTTTGATAGTTTTTATTTCAAGATTACTACACGAGAGGCACAGTGTGAAACATTTCCTGTACATCATCTTGGTCAATCTTACAACAATCATGGGAAGCAGGTGCTGTTATTCTTGTATATGAGATGAGAAAACTCAGAGAAGTTAACAAATTTAGCAAAGAACAACAATGGAAAGAACAAGTAAAGAAAACCAAGCATAAGAAAAACCTAGGGTAGTAAATGGCCCAAACACCCATTATCTATTATCGGAAGGTAAGTAGCCAACAGCAATGATGAAAAGATGGCTTCATTTCTAAGGGCCACAAGAAGCCTCGACTTAGCATCTCACTATCAGAACACAAGAAAAGTAGCAGTGGTTGAACCACTCTACCATTAACATATTTTATTCCGTGAGTCTCAATAACAGTTTCTGCATCTGTGATAATGGGTTCATATTATGAGATCTGTCCGGAAAGTATCCAGCCATGTAACGTGAAAAATAGAGATAGTGATAGAAGAAGATACAAGTTACAAGATACAAGAAACATTGTACATGGGACAATGATGCCTCAGTTACTTTCAAAGTGTGCACCTTGGGACCTCACACAGTTCTCCCAGCGTCCCTTAACCTAACTCGGACACATTCAACATTCTCAGGTGTTCTGCTTGTTGCAGGCCTTCCAGAACGTGGATCACTTTCAACAGATTCCTGACCATCTTTGAAGCATTTGGGGCACACTTATATTTGCTCTGTACTCATTGTGTCATCCCCAAAAGCCTCCTGAATTATCTGAATAGTTTCTGTGGAGGAATGTTCAGGCTTAATGCAAAATTTGATGCAGATTCGTTGCTCTACTCGCTCGGTCATTTTGAATGCGATGGCCACACAGTACACATGCTCTAGTGCCCCTCGAGTCGCACAGTGAGGTCACCGTTCACACATGTGCATCTTTGTCCACTCTCCTTGGCTACCAGGTTCTGTCAATGTCACACAAACCATTCTTGTTATATTAACAATGGCTAGCTACTTTCTGGACAGACCTTGTATTTTCCTCTGGCTACTGAAAGGACTCCTGGAGGAACAAGGAGAATCCATTTGCCAGCTAAACGCTGCTGTGGTAATCTGAAAGGGAGGTGGGGCACCCACAATCCAAACAAAGATTTTATCTCAGTGGATTAGTGTCTTTGCATTTCACAAACAAGTTCACCCAGGACTCCATCAATCCCAGTAGCATATAAACAGCAACTGCACTGACTGCCCTCCCTTAGAGGTAGGATGTAGAGTCTCATCAGGTTCAAAGTTATTAACGACATCAGTGTGCCAACAGTATGGACAAAGCTGAAGCTTCCATATCCCCCTCCAAGTTAAAGACCCTTCAGGAAGCTGCCCTAACCACCTCGGCCACTAGTATTATCTTTTTAAAAATTGCATATAGTCTTCGTACAGAACTAGCTCCTTATTCTTCTATGAAAAATTTATTTTACGAATCAGTTCAAATAGATTTACTTAGTCTCCCAAATAGGCTGTGTTCTTCAATGTGTCTAGGGCACAGTGCAGGGCAGAATAGCCATCATTCAACAAATATTTGCAGCTTGACTGAGACATCAGAAATAGCCCTCTTAACTTTTTCAAAAAGGGCTATTCTTATCAATTTTATAAGAAGGTTTTCCTTCACTTGATTAATATCACATGTCACTATTTGTCTTTCTAATCAACGTTGCAGCTATCTAGTTTTCCTTGCTCTCATTTTTTTTTTTTCTCCTTTCCTGTTCTCACCAAGAGTCTTTTGTTTCTGACTGGACAGCTTGCTAAATCCCTAGCCTCTTCTCCTTTCCAAATTAACTTTAAACTAACCAATCCCTTTAGCTCTGCAGTACTTTATTCTTCTGGTAAAAGAATATGACTCAAAATGTAGCAATGACCTGTGCACATGTGTGTAAATAAAACATTTGGCCAAGTTGGCGTGAGGAGACTAAAAAGGACTCTATGCCATGTACATACATACATGGAACTTTGAAGATAATACCTCTTTCAGGGCTAGTCAATTATATATTATACCATGAATGATGGCTAAAGGAGTTAATATGGGAAAGAGCTCCCTAACCTAAATTTTAGGAGCAAACCCATGAAAAATCTGAGCTGATGAATAAATATTCTAGGAAGCATTTTGTTACTTTCAAACATTCCACTATCTGCTAACAAAGCTCCTCCACAGAGAAGTGTTACTTTAATGAACAGATAAGAGTTTTCCACAGCAAGGGGTGTGATATGGTCTTCCCTGGATGACTAACCAACTGCCACTAAGTGTGTTGGAGAAAGGGCAGGAGACTTGTCCCACCGTGTGGAAAGTCCAAGCAGGGGAAAGAGACAAGCACAGAGGCATGACTCTTTAACTGGTTACCAGTATTTCCTTGACTAGAGACCTCATCAAAACCCTTTATAAGGAAGGCTTCCCTTTGCTTGATTAGAAGTGAAAGAGAATGGATGGGAAGTTAGCGACACTGGCTCCGTAGGTTTTGCTGCCCTGGTCAATGAACAAATTTAACCTTGTATTGCGGTTACAAAAGATCTCTGTGGATTGTTCACACTGAAGGTTTTCTTGGGTTTGTTTTTAATTTACATTTTGAGTCAAGTTCCTTGACAGAAAGTATGGTGCCAGTTCTTTTCTGTCATTTCGGTTCTTTACAAGAGCGAGGGAATATCTGCCCTAGTTAATATTTCTTTGATGATGGCCTCCAATCATGTCACATCCAGAGCCAAAGTCACAAATGAGGGATCGCAAATGAGGGTGGCTGTGCAACATAGGTAAAGGGGTGAGGTTGTCGAAGGACCCCATGGCCTTAGAGGGTCAAAATAAAGCAAGAGTGTCCCTTACCTGGAAATCCTTATGGCGTCTAGAGAACCTCATCCATAACATGGGTTTTAGAATCTCAAGAAAGTGGTGTTTGGAGGATCTCAGAGTTCTTCTAGTCCAGCTCGCTGGACTACAATGGCAAATTGAATTGTATGCACTCCGCTCATAACATAAAGAACACATTGTATTTCAGAAAAAGAAGAGGATTAGAGAACATGGAACAGGGGAGATGGCCCTGGGGCTTAAAGCTACTAAAGCAGTGACAAAATGTAAAATGTAGAAGAATTGAAAAGAGCTACATGATATTGGGTCTTTTTTCTACTTTTTCCAAAAGAAGAAAATATATATATCATTAATAACTTCCTCTCTCTGGTTTCCCTCTATGTTGTGTCATCTCCCAATTACTGGGATTGTGCCTCTGGTGCCAGCTGCTTAAAGACCCAGCTATAAAATATATGGACTGATTGCTGAACAGAGCCGGGGGGCTACGAACACTGCAGCAGTGCGGCCCTTCCAGCCGTGCTCTACTGTATCTACGCACTTGGGTTTGCAAAACTTCAACTCATGCCTTGAAATGCTGAGATAAATCAACTCCTTCACTTAGACATAAACATCATATCACACCCAGAGAAGGGGCCAGAATGGACGTTTGTGGTTCACACATTCAGTCCAGGGCAAAGGGAGATACTTCTCAGCAAATATCACTAACCATGATCTGGATTCTCTAATTTCAGAAACCCATTCCTCTGAGAGAGTAATATTTATAGAAGATGAAATTTGGGTTTTCAATTATGCCAGCTTCCTTTTTCATATTCAAATGCTACATATATTTCAGAACATGTTTACAGAATTTTCCCATATTTCTAAATAAATACACCAAAGAAGTTCTGAAATATACACATTTTAAAGATGCTTTTGCGCACACCAAGTTATTCCCAGATGTTTTACATTCCGAATTTCTCAATAAATGAATAACACGCTAGGAAAGCAAACAAGAGCTGACAGTATTTAGTCTAAGATTTTTAAATGGTATAACATGTGCAACTAAAAACAATTTTCAATAACTGCATATCAGCGGTTATTAAAAAATTCAAAGTGAGCATTTGTAGACTGGGCTCTGAGCTCTATATAAATGTGGAATTCGGGATGAGTGTTTTGTGTTTCTCGCAACCACACTGCAGCGACAACTTTTGTCTTGTATCTTCTGAATTTTATATATATATTATATATATATATATATATATTCATGTGACAAACCCATGATCCCAGTTCACTGCCACGAGTGCTCATTAACAAGCATCACAGTCCCACAGTCAGTTCTGTGAGCTTTGAACCAGTTCCAGAACGAGGGATTCAGCAAATGGCAACTTGGCCTTTTCACTTTTTCCATTTTTTACACTTAAAAAAAAAAAAAAGCAGAAAACTCCCAATAACTGCTCCTTTCACACCTTTTATCTCCTTTATAAATTCGTAATATTCACTCATTAAATCTCAAACTTTGCTATGTTCTTATGTAACGCTTAATTCTCTTCTCTGGCGTTGGCTTGTGAAATGTCTTTAATTAAAAAAGCTAAAAGCACTCTAAATCTGGATGGCAGACTCATTTCCAGGGCATTCAGGCATGTTGTCTAATTTTAAAACTCTGACAGGATACATGTAAATTTATGCAAGTTTCATAAAAGTCACAATTTCCTCCTTGAATTCAAGCTAAAGAAAATGCCCCTGAGCTCTTTTCAAAGCTGTTTGTTTTACTGGAGAGCTCATTTTGCCTATTGTGCTGGAGGTGATTATTCTAAAGAATATCCGATGTCAGAGTCCCATCAGTCCACTAAGAATTAAGGAGTTAAATTTCCCGAGTGTTGATCAAACAGGCTCTTCGACCATTATTTTATGGCTTTTAAACACAGATGGGGGAGGGGAGAAAAAAATATCAGCATGCAAATTATTTCGGTTGACAGTAATTAAGAAATTACATGTTAAGAAAATCAGTTATTGTTCACATGAGTCATTAATGTGTTTTCATTCTTTGTAAAACTTTCTGGCACGCCCTTCCTTTCTTGCTTTAAATAAGCAAGGACTGGAAAATATGCATAGTATTTGGAACCCAGGGGAGTGACATATTAATTCAAAGTTTGCTTGGAAGTGCAGCTTTGTGTAAACTCAAATGTGTTCCCATCCTTTTTGTTTCTACTACCCTTTACCCAAGAATCCTCTCCAGAGAGTTGGGGTAGCCTCTTTAAATATGAGGCAGGGTCTTTTACGGGCTGGGACACTCCTCCCTTCAGGGGTTCAAAATTAGAAGACCCACTGCCCAGGAAATTTGTAAGAAAAACCACAAAATGTGGGACTCAGAACCCTGGGCAATTAACCAGTCCTAATTCTGTCGCTCCCTAGAAGCAAATCTTCACTCTGAATTAAACCTCTGCCAAAGTTTGTTTTGGAAAGGTCTTAAATCCACAGGAAAGAGACTAAAAGTATATGATGGAAGGCTCAGACAAGCTCCCAAATGGTTGGGACACCTTTGAATGAACTCAGGTTAGCTTACAGATCGCCGATCCTTAAAAGAGCACAAACTAAAATTACATTTGTTTTTACTGAAAGACAGCCTCAAGTGCTGACATGTCGTGTATGACATGTGATACATAATAATACTCTTAAACCAGTTCTGACATAATATCTCCGGCGGCCTAATAACCACAAATGATTGCTTTAGTTAAGAACTAGCCAGAAGCAAAATAGATCCATGTAAAAGTAGCTTGAATCATAAATACCTCAACAATATTTTATGTCACTTTGTAAAAGTTAAAGGAGTCCTATAATAATTAACAACAAAAACGCCATGTTCTTTACTATTGCATGGTGGTTGTGAAAGGTTATTTCATAGTCCCCAGGCTGCCAGTGCCGTAAATTATGCAGGCACCAAGAAGCATTAAGGAGAAATAATAGCAATTTAAACGAAGGCTGACGTAATTCATGATAAACAGTCATTGGAAAATATTACAATGTTGTCTTTTTTGAGTGGGTTTAATCAGAAGAATGTGACCATATTCTAACATAAACCACTTCTCTTTTCCATTGTGCTAGCACTTGGAATGTTGGCACTCACCCTAGCTGCAAGGTTCTTATTCACAATAATTGCTGAATCCAGAGCTCCAACACCTCCAGGGAAACTAACAATGTAAATTTGGTATTCTGATTGATGGAAGGAGCTTCCAAGACAAAGCTCCAAAGCTCTGGGCTGCATGGTGGTCCAAAAGAAGGACTGAAATGTGAGACTCATATAACTAGGATGCTTTAAATACATATCAAAAAGATGGCTAAGTCATGCACACAGTGAAGGATTACTTTATTGTACATCTAACAGAACCTGGAGATGTGGTATAAACCCAGCAGCTGTCTTGATAAAAGCAAACCTTTGTCACAGATTGTTCTGGGTGAACTGTAAACACAGCAACACATTAAGAAGCAGATACCGTGGGGAAGACCAAACCTGCCAACTTTCATTAATGCAAAATACAACCAGGTCGGGGTCATAAGACATGATCACAAGATATGATGGTCAAGCAGATGTTTCTTTCTGAACATACACAAGCATTACCTTCTGTGCATAAAAGCTGATTGGGGGCAGGTCTGGGGAAAAAAAAAAAAAAGCTCAAGAACACATCTCATGTTAACATGGAGACTGGGCAATATTTACCTCTCTGGCATCCACCCAATCTTTGGAAGTGTAAAGAGAATAATGACATTGCTATTATAACTGTAAAACCTTCTGACGTAGAGTTCATTTAAAAGTCTTTAAGCCAACTATTGATTATCTGTGCTGATGAAGGAAGGCAAGGATAAAAGAAAACACACAAAATCCAATAGCTTCTTTTTCCCACTGGTTTCTATTTCATTCATGATCCATTCTTTCCAAGGGCCATTAAGAGTAGCAGAAGTGATTTCATTTTTTCTTCCTTTCCTTTTCTCTGCCAACCTTCGGGTGGAGGTGCTAATGAGCTGGAATAAACTCAAATGAAGGGAGAGGAGGCCTGCCCAGGAAGTCAGGGACTTGGATAATCTACATAGTGGGGCCTGTGTTCCTGATAATCAAAAATTAATTGCCACCTTCCACAGATCATTTAAAATATCCATTATATAGCAAAACAGATTATTTTTGATGCCAGATCTTTTCTTCCAACCGCATCTATTTAAATAGTGTCTCAGAGGTCAAATATCTGGCCACTCCTTTAAAAATATTATTTCAAAATAAGATAAATGGCTCTCTCTGGCATTTACACTAATAAAAACGTATTTTATCTCCTCTTACCACACAAACCTTACTTTCTCTAAATAGCCCATTTCGAACATTATCAGTGAATTTTGCTCCGTGTACAAATATTTTATGTATTACAATGAGTGGCAGAATGCAAAACTTGCAAATATTTATTTTTAGACATATGGGAAAAAAAGCAATTAGAGCTAAAAATGTGAAGAATGAAGAGCTCGCTTAGAAGCAATTACATTGGACATGCAAACTGTTCTGCTATCAAAACTTTTATTCTGATGCTGTTGAGCATATTAAGAAATATCACTTGCACACACACACAAAAAAGAAAATATTATTTCACAACTGAAAATTTCCAATCACTATAAACAACATCTGGTGGTCATTAATAACTTACTCTGCCACTGAATTAGCCAAATAATATGTAGCCTGACTCAGAATTCCTAAATTTCTATTTTTGAAGGAAAAAAGAGAACAAAACAAAATACCATGACTTATTTTTGCAAATATGGATGCTCTCTGGGCAGTTTATGTGAGTACACAAACGCGTATAGACATAAGAGACAATTTGTATATACATACAAGGCATGTATTATTTATGCATTAATCACTACTTCCCCTTACGTGGTGCCCTGTTTTTCTTTTGAGGAAGTTCAAAATTGTAATATTGAGTTCACTCTTTCTGCTCAGAGACTTGTATATAATTAACATATTTTTTCAGACTAGTAAGAATCTGACCATAAGCAACATGTGAGAAGCTTCCTATTCCAAATTACTACAAAGCCTTTTGTACATAGCCTCATAACACACTTTAAGAACAGGCATACTGTTCAAATATTCCAGCCCTAAGATGAAAGAACTAACCATTTTATTGCCACACAACCCACTGTATTGAAACATTCCAAATATTACACTCACAGGAGTTGAAAATAGTATCAGAGGACAATGACAAAGTATTTCTCCCACTGATTATTAGCAACAGTCTTTGGGAAGACAGATGCCAAAAAGGCAGTGCTTTTCTAATTCATTGGGTCCCATCACATGGTCTATTTGTATAGGTTTTGTGGGGACTCAACAGATGGGTTGACCTATGCGCAGGGTAAGATTGTCTTTATGACAATCCATATTTACAGGTGTGTGGTTTTTTTTTTTTAAATGCCTCTGAAACAACACTCTGAAAAGTATAAATTTTCAATTATAAGACCCACAATTCTTTTCACATTTCAACGTCTCCAGAATGGGTGGCCTCTCATTTGACGGTATTTTACACTTATAATCAGCAATACTTCTTATTGTATAGTCAATACAGTACGCATAAAAATGATGTGTCTTACAAATGATGTCTTCAATTTGATGAAATACAGTACCTTGTTGGTCTGTACCAGAGGTCAAGAAATTTTTCTGTAAAAAGTCAGAGTATAATTATTTTTAGCTTTGTGGGTCCTACTCAAGTCTGCTGTTGTAGCACAGCAGCAGCCATAGATAAGACACAAGCACGTGAGTTGGCAGTGCTCCAATATAACTCCAACGGTCTGGCCGTGGCCCGTAGGTTGCAGTTTTCGCTCTGTAAACTAGACTGCAAATAGCACACTGACCTACGAGAATGGACCCAGCCATGCACAGCGACGCACCTTAGCCCTGATGCTGAACACGCTAAAGGCAGAAACTCTGTCGTCCTCTGAGTCTTCCCCATCTAACAACTCACCTACAACAGATGCTCAGCTTATGTCAGAGAAGGCTAAGATGCATGACTGTTTAAACTCGCACTGTTCAGGAGTGGACAAGCAAAGACTTACACAGGTGAATTCGAAGAATGTACCAAGCTTCTCCTGTGGGAAGATTGCCTTATATATTTGACAAAAGAAAGTCCCAGAGATTTTGAGCACAAGTCAGATTCTTGTAATCATTATTTAAATGGGTCAGAATAGTTAATAGGTTCCTAAAAAGAGCAGCACCACACAACCTGTAAGAGCCCTACTTTGAAGTTCACAGAGCAGAGATTGAATCTCAGCTCCCCCACTTAACTAGCTGTGTTGGGTGACTTCTTTAAAGAGCTCTGAGCTTCAGTTTTCTCATCTGCAAAACAGCAATAACAAAGCTACCTCAAAGTATTGTTGTGAGAGTCAAAGGAGATAATGTACATAGCAAGTGCTCAATAAATGCTAGAAAAAGTTGGCTTCACTAAACCTTTCACTGAAGTGATTAATCCTATTAATCACACATTAAATGGATTCATTAAATGGGTATCTCTTAGGGCCAAAAATTATAGGTACCTAACACAGTACCTGAGACATGGTAAGTTCTCAGGAAAAGGTATACTTATTATTATATTTTAATTAACCAAGACTCTCAAGAAATGAGTTGCCTTAATTAATGAAAAGTCTATGGAGAATCATTAGAAATGCCTTTTTTGTTTCACTGATGGAATGCAAGTATGTGGGAATAGAAAGGGATCTCAAAGATCACCTAGTCCAGAAGTTCTGACTCTGAGGTTTCACATACTCTATGAATCCTGAAAAATATTATATATACAGAATGTCCTATATTTATTTGCCTGATATGATCATTTTCACAATAACATTCTTCAAAGCCATTAGTATTTTTATTAAGTTTGCATACACATTTTTATGAGGAGAAGATTCATAGCTTTCATCAGACTCTCAAAGGGACCTGAGGTCCAAAAAAGCTTGAATACCTGGTCCAACATTCCAATTCACATACGACACAGGGAGTCCTAGAGAGATAAATTGAGTGGCTGAAGATTCCTATTTGGTATGAGGGTCATATTCGGAATGCAGTTCTCCTGACTCCTGGTCAAGTGTCCTTTCTGATTTTCTTTGTAATTAATAGCGTAGAGCAAACCCCTCCAAAGTCATGGCTCTGCACTTTCACCTGCACAAAGCCTTTTGCCTGAGGCTGTAATTGTCCAAGGAACATACCACTCCCCTGGCCCAACTCGGACTGATGTCAGTACCAGCTGCAGCTCAGCAGTGCCGCCATCACATCTGAACAGAAGCAATCACAGGAGGAGCCGGTGGTAATAATTACTCTGTCGACTTCCGTTCCCCGTCACCACTGCAACCGACTGCAACTTCGAGGCATGTCTACAGCGCTGAGTCTCAGTCTTAAGTGTGCATAAAAGTGTGATTAAAATATTGGTAACAAGGGAATGTAAATTAGTACAGCCATTATGGGAAACAGTATGGAGGTTCCTCAAAAAATTAAAAATAGAATTACCATATGATCCAGCAATTCCACTACTGGGTATATATCCAAAGGAAATGAAATCAGTATGTCGAAGAGATATTTGTATTCCCATGTTCATTGCTGCATTATTCACTATAGCCAAGATTGTGAATCAACCTATGTTTTCATCGAAGGATGAATAAAGAAAATGTGGTATATTGGAGAAATGATTAATGCCTGAGGTGATGGATGTCCCAATTACCTTGATTTGATCATTACACATTATATGCTCGTGTCAAAATATCATGTGTGCCCCATAAATATTAATATGTTCAACCATTATGTATCCATAAAAATTAAAAATAAAAAATTTTTAAAGGGAAATAGGGTATATATACACAATGGAATACTATATAGCCTTAAAAAAGAAGGAAATTCTGTCATTGGCAAAAACATGAATGAACCTGAAGGACATTATGTGAAGTGAAATAAGCCGGGCACAGAAAGACAAATACTGCATGATCTCACTTACATATTTAATCTAAAACATTGATCTCAAAGAAGTAGAAAGTAGAATGGTGGTCACCAGGGGCTGGGAGGAGGGGGGATTGGGGAGATGTTAGTCAAAGGATACAAAATTTCAATTAGATGGGAGGAATAAGTTCAAGTGATCTGTTGTACAACATGGTGACTATAGTTATCAATAATAACAATGTATTAATATAGTCTTAAAAATTGCTAACAGTAAATTTTAAGTATTCTGATTACAAAAAATATGAGTGTGAGGCAATGCATAAGCTAATTATGACTTGGTCAATTTAGCCATTCCATGACATATACATATTTCAAAAGAACATGCTGTACACAATAAATATATATAATTTTTGCTTGTCAATTAAAAAATATTGGTAACAAGACATTATCCATTCAAATTCAGGAGATCTGAGGCAGACCCCAAGAATCAAGTTTTTGCTAAGTTCTTCAGGAGAGGATGCGGATGTGAAAATCATTGCCTGAGCTCACTTTCTCACCTGTGCCCAGTATTCCCTGGAGAATCATGCTTTAAAGCCCATGCAGAAACTCTGGATCTTCATTCTGAACACTGATTTGATCATTACACATGACACGCTTGTATCAAAATATCACGTGGGCACAACAGTGTGACTATAATCAACAATAAGTTAGGGTATACTTTAAAATAACTGAAAGAGTGAAATTGGAATGTTCCTAGAACAAAGAAATGATAAATGCCTGAGGTGATGGATACCCCAATTACCCTGATTTGATGAATTCACATTGTACGCCTGTATCAAAACATCACGTGTACCCTATAAATACATGCAACTATATAATAATTAAAAATAAAAAATGCATTCTTAAAAATATATCACGTCTTCCCCAAAATAGCTCAGCGTGCTTGCCCACAGCTGTAAAAAGTTCAGCTGATACCCAAGTCCATAGCAGACTCTGATTATCTGATCTCTCAGCCATTGCTTAGAAGGAAAATAACTTTGGCAATAAGAGATTCCTGAAATCTATCAAATGCTGATGGTTTTATGTGTAAAGATGTTCATTACAGTGTTAATTATACATTGTACATGACAGCAACAAAACAAAACCATGGAGGAAACAATCTGGGCTTCTAATAGAAAGGGGTTATGTAAACTCTTATAAATTCATTTTATGCAGCATTATGCAATCATTAAATGGTGTTCATAAGATATTTGTAATAATATGGGGAAATGTTTATTTTATAATAGGTAAAAATTTAAGACATAAAATTTGCATACATAAAATGTTCTCAGGTAAATAAAAATGCTTCAGAAAAAGACTGGAAGGAACCAGATAACATTGATGAGATTACAGATGAGATTCAAGGAGCATGAGTGGATACGCATATCAACTTGGAAGCCAGACAGACCTGACTGGGATCTGGCTTGACCACCCACCCACGAGCTGTGCGACTTTGGGCTTATTTAACTTTTCTTAGCCGTAATTTGCTCCCCTGCTGAAGTTATGGTTAATATGACCTTCCCTATAGGAACGCTGTAAGGATTAAGCAAGACAATGTATGTAAAGGGTTAACATAAGGCCTGGCATATGGTACATGCTCACAGAAGAGTGGCACTTATTATTATTACTATTTTCATAATGGAAATAATTTTACTATTTTCATAATGGAAATAATTTCAGAATGAGAAAAATATTTTGAAAAAACATATGAACTGTTTCTTACTATTCACTTTTTTCCCTCCTTGAAATATTGTATCAAGGGGATGGGGGGATGAGCTGGTTATCAGAAGATGCTGGTGAATTAGGGTTTGCTGTACATACTCTAGCAGTTGTGATGCCATGTCCTTCAGCCCCGGGATGCCTTCGAGGGGTGGCAGTAAGAGCACAGACTGAGCAGCTGGGGCCCGAGTCCCATGGTGTTATCACCACTACTGCGCTAGCATTTAGCCACTGACTCATCTGATCAGCTTCTTCAACTGCCCAGTGGGGTCAGTGACACTTGTCCTCCCAGTTCGGCAGAGTTGTGCAGAGGCAAGACTGGGTGAAGGTGCTTTGAAAAGTGTAAGGAGCCCTCTTGTACATGTGTTTGGACACTCCTCTTACGAAGCGTTAACGGCAGGGTTGAGGGTGTGACGAGCAGTCCCCGGGGCTGGAAGTGGCATGGCCGAGCTCTCCGCATCTCTGAGACACCCTCCTCAGCTCACGTAGGGGGAACTGGCACCCAGGGCACCCAGGGTCAGTGAGACAACTTAATGGGGTTTCCACAACAGTCCCTAGGTTTGTTCTAGTCCCAACACATTTCAACTTCCTTTCTTTCAACAGCTACGGGATGCAATGCATTCTCTGTGACATGGTACCTGCCATCTGTGCTACGGACCTCAAGAAAACCAACTGGCACCAACATCCTCTCTCTGTCTGAAGCAAAGTGTCCTGGGAATGGGGCAGGACTCAGCTCCCTGATAAACGACTATTTCTGGCACTGTGTGTAATACCCTTGTGCTATAATTTGGATATCTGCCCCCTACAAATCTCATGTTGAAATCTGACCCCAATCTTGGAGGTGGGGCCTGGAGGGAAGTGTTGGGTTGTGGGGGAGGGTCGCTCATGAACGGCCAGTGCCATCCTCCTGGTAACGGCGCCTTCCTCCGCTCTGTCCTCTCGTTTCCGTCCTCTCTCCACGTGCCATGTGACGTCTGCTCCCCCTGCACCTTCTGCCACGAGTGGAAGATTCCTGAAGCCCTCACCAGAAGCAGATGCTGGCACCATGCTTCTTATACAGTCTACAGAACCGTGAGCCAAATAAACCTCTTTTCTTTATAAATTACCCAGCCTCGGGTATTCCTTTCTAGCAACACAAAACAGACTAAGACGTCTTGTTAAAATATTTGATCTCCTACTTAAAATACATAATCTCATGCCTGGGATGGAGAAAAGAAAGGTGACCTGCTAAACCGTGTGTGTTATGAATTTGCCAATACAAGACCTTCCATGGAACTCTCCTGAGAGACATCCTCGTCCTCACCCATCCTATAAATAATGTGGAGCGAGGCAATGATCCATAAAGGATCCTTGGGCTGTCAGTGCCATCCACTAAGTAATCTTCCATATAAGAACTTTATATTGGCTAAGACTTTTTTTTCTTAACACTTTCTGATATGATTCTAGCCTGAACTGTGATCTATACTATGTTCCTGACCCTCAGAGCCCACGTTTAATCAGAACCTGACAATGCCCTGTATGCGAATGGATCAGCCACTGTTGCTTGACTTCCACAATGAATTCTGATACCTGTTAGTTAGAAGTTGGAAAGGTTGACATGGTGACCTCTGGATACAGAATATCATTTGTCCTAACATAAGGATGCTTCTTTCTAGAAAGAGCACCCTTCTAGGTTGTGCAGACTACAGGGTATTTAAGTATTGTCACAAATGAACAATCTTCAGCCAAAGACAATGGCCAATTTATGAACAATATCTCTGTGGTTTGAAAAGATAAGTAAATGTTGAGAAAAACCCAGTCCCTTTGAGTTAGACACTCTCCCTGGAGAATTAAGTCAACTGGCAATGAACTAAAGCTGAAAGATTGAGGTCAAGAAGTACTTGACTTATCTAAGAAAGAAGATAGAATGGTGATCGATATGAAGCCTTCTAGAATATAGCAGAGTTTTTATGACATTTCAACAACATATGTCGATACAAAGATGAGTAAGACATGATTTTTACCCCCTCAAGGACCTTAAAATCTAGGAACGAGAAACACAATTGAAGCCTTTAACTTTAATAACAGGCAGAATGGAGGGGTGCAGGGAACAAACTTTGGGAAAGTACCGAGTAACACAGAGGAGACGAGGAGTGAAGTGCTAGGGTAGATTATTCTGAAGCGACTCTTGTAGTCTAGAAGCCTGTTAACCAGCCAGGAAACCAAGAAGACACCTCCCTTCTTTGCCCACTACTGCAAAGTTCGTGAATCCCTCCTTTTCCTTCTCATAGACCCAAGGGAAAGATCCGATTTAGTAAGAGGCAAGAAGATTTTTCTTCCAAGAGGATTCCCCTGGGTCCTAACCATGATGGGGTCTATGAGAGAAGGACTCGGAGGTACCTGCCCTCCTCGTGGGAATGTAACATCTCCTAGGAAGAAAACAAGAATTTTGCTTGTGGAGGCTGCTTTTTGTGTATACAGAAAGCTAAAAATGGCAGGGGAAACAACTTCTTTCTTTGAGTTTCAAAGTCCAGAGTATTTACCTCTTCACCTGAAATAACTTCCTCCTTCAAGCTCCAGTTGAGGATCCACTTCCTCTAAGAGGCTTCCCTTGACATTAGGGCCCTCTTTGCTACATTTTTTCACTCCAGCAGCACCTACAGTTTGATTTCCTCTCTTAGCCCTTAGCAGACTGCTTTGCATTGTCTGTTATATGGCAAATTTTCCCATTTATTATATAAAGCTTTGGCAGATATCTTCTCCTTTGAACTTCGAAATAACTCCCGACTCTTAGCTCCATAACTTTGTGGCAGAAAAGTGTGCCCATTGGTGCCGGCAGACCTGGGTGTGTGTGTGGGGTTTGCTTTGCTAACCTCCTACTTCAGTAACATGCTAGGCCTGTGACCCCTAAGGAGCTGCTTAACCTCTCTGAGGCCACTCATGGGTAAAATGCAGAACTGGTAAGAGAATTACAGATAATGTCTGCAGTGGACCATTGTTCCACGTCTTGTCTCAGACAACTCGATTTTCAAGTATCTAGACAGCAGAGACCAGTACCTCAACAATGCCTGGAGATCTGCCTTAAATACAGTCAGTGCTCAACAAATGACTGAATCAACACCCAAGGAGCATTACTGCACCAGTCTTCTTCTACCTAAGCCCCATCTGTTCTTTGGTCCTCCAAGATGGCGACCAGAGAGCCAAAAAAGCCGCTCAGAGGAGAGATTCTCAGGGAGAGAATTTCTAGGCAACTTCCAAAGGGAGCATAAAGCCCAGATGATGGAATCAAGGCCCAGGCCAGCCAGCAATGAGGAGATTTCCTGAGCAGGCAGAGCAGCCGGCTCTTGTGCCAAGAGCTTGGCTCCTCTGCCTCCTTTGAAAACCCATTACCAAATCATGGCCAGTGAAATTTAATTTTAAAAAGGGAAATGATTTATGTGCTACAGGAATAAAGAAGTGACAGAAGCAGGAAAGCTTGCATACATTTCATTTTTTGAAATTAGACCTATAATTTTTTCATTAAAGAAGGATGCCAAGTTGGGAAAGCCAATGCATTCTAAGCAGAAAATTACAGAGAGGTGCATAATGAAAGTCCTGTCAGCATGGAAACCCCATGTCTTACAGAGTCCATGAGAACACAGGAAAGTTCACTGTCTGCCCTCTTCAACTCCTGCATAGCTCTAGCTCTTAAAAGGCCCTGCCCTCCTTTCTGCTTCTCTGATGAGATGAGAAGCCACAGGAGGTGTGAGCAGGGAAATCACGCTCACCTGTGAACCTGGGATAGTAATGAAACTGACACACAATATACATATCCACACATTCATTTAATCAATACCCATTACATGCCTACTATATGCTAAGTACAGTTCTGGTCCCTGGGCACACTGTTGTGAACAAGACAGAAAATTCTCCGCTAACATTACAAAGAGCTTATGTTGTAGTGTGTGGGGGGAGGGGAGAGACAGACTATCAACACGTAAAGAAACAAATATAGGAGTTAATTTCAGATAATGATGAGTTACAGGAAAATAATGACACACTGGGTGATGGGAAAGCATCAACCTGTGGAAGAGGGGTGCTCAGAGAAGACTTCTCTGGGGAGGAGACATTCGAGCTGGGCCCAAATGACAGGAAGGAGCCAGACAGACCCATATCTGGGAAACATTCTGTGCAGAGGGACAAACAAGTATTTCTGGAATGAATGGATGTTGAATTATTTTCATAGCAAATGAGACTTCATTTTCCTCCCAGTCTGTATAAGTAGGAAACAATTTTGCGGGTGTTTTTAAGAAACCATCAAGGAGCCAATATGTGTTAAGGTTCTGTTCGGTGGTGTAACAAGTGTAAGATGAATTGGTTAACAACTTAAATAGTACTTGCCATGGGCCATCTAAGTGGGCATTTATTCAGTAACTCATTTAATCTTCACAACCATCTTGTGAGGTCAATACCTGTGAGCTACTGTCCATGGTCACCTCACATTTTGTCACCCCCCTTTTCCATGTACTGTAATGTATGCTCTTTAGGAGCAGCGAAATTTCTGTCTTGTTCACAACTGTTGTGCACAGGGACTTAAACAGTACTTAGTACATAATAGGTGTCTAACAGACACGGGTTAAATGAATGAATGAACGAATGAGGGTGTACTGTGTGTCAGGCACTGTACTAGGCCCTAAGCATCCCCAAACAGTCTCACCTACAACCCAAGGAACTTAAATCAATCTAGTTCTCCTGATAGGATAGAATAAAGGGGATTATAGAGAATCTTCATTACCAAGAGGATTTTAAAAATCTAACATATATAGACTTATTCTGAACCTCATTCCCCCACCCCTTGACCTGCACTTTTGCCTGTGATTTTTTAGTGACCTGACTCTTTCCTGTGGTGTGTATGTGTATTTCTTAATTGATAAAAATATCTCTTTCACCCTAGAGAGGAATAAGGTGATCTTGCTAATGTAGTGGGATATAACTTTCTTGCTTTTCTGGGTGAAATGCTAGGTGAAATATTAGCCAAGATAGACACAAATCCTTTCTTCTGGGGTGAATAAGAGTTTATTGTACCCGTGAGTCCAAATAGTTTTTAATAACTCATTGAGTCCACTCAGCAACAAAAGGGGTCCAGAGTTATTTTTAAATCTCCTTTCAAGTTCCAAAAATAGAAAAGAAATCCATTAATCCTACTCATTCCATATATTATGACTCTGCAAATTAATTTACAGTAGCAACATAAAAATTCTTTTTCTAAATCTCCAAGAGAGATGGTATCCCAGCTTCCAAGGCCTCTGCCCATATGGAAAGGAGGCCTTCTCTCCTTTCATCCTATTGTCTTGGAAGCTGAGTCCATATGTTAATCATTCCATGTATCATGGAGCACATCCAATACACCTCTATCAGCCCATTGAGTTGGGCTTGGTTCGCTATGTTGTATGATGACATTAACATTCTTTCTGTCCCCTCTTTGGCAGCACATGCAACAAGGAAAAGATTCCAAGAGTGACTTAGTGCGACTGTTCTCCAACAATAAACAAAACTTCTAGAAAACTTCCAAGGCAAAGCAGTCCTTCAAGTGAGGTCTCTGAAGGTTGATGTCGTCTGCATAAACAGCAATATATAAGAAACACACCTCCTTTCCCACTCAGCTCAGTTAAAGAAAAATGTCTGCCTTGTTATCATTTGGGAGATCAGTGGGCACCGTGGGCAGGCAGGGGACACGTGAATGTGGACAGGGGCCAAGAACACAGCCATTTGGTCATCAAAATCCACTGTGACCATGAAACCTACTTTGGCAAGGAAAAAAAATGTTTACTCACTTACAAATTCCCATAATCCTTAACAATACAACTGCCTTTCTTTTCATTTCCAGCAAAACATGTGATATGTCCTTTATGCTTCAAAATAATTTCATATGTCCTGAGTTTTCTTTCATAAAAATTCAAGGTTTTGTTCCCTCATCTGATCTGCTCCGTTTCCGACCTGGGCCGGTTCATCCCTCCTTAGGCAACCTGGTGGTCCCCCGCTCCCGGGAGATCACCATATTGATGCCGAACTTAGTGTGGACACCCGATCGGCATAGCGCACTACAGCCCAGAACTCCTGGGCTCAAGCGATCCTCCCATCTCAGCCTCCCGAGTAGCTGGGACTACAGGTGTGCGCCACCGCGTCTGGCTTGTCCCCTCATCTGTTCTCTCTCTCCCTCTGCATTTTTCTTTCCTTTGGTCTAGAATGTCATTATTTCAGGAAAAACGGGAATAGAAAGTTCAGTGCAGAGATAGAAAAGCTTCTTTAAAACATATTGTAAAAAGTAGAAAACTTTTCTTTTTGAGTAAGGCTCCAGCAAGACCCCAAGAGCCTTATGGAATTGGGTTCCTTTATTATGCAAAGAGAAAGATAGTTTTTGGATGAATCTAATAGACACAGTAAAGAATCTCTATTTATCAAGAGGATTTTTTTTAAATCAATGAATACAGACTTATTCTGAGTCCAGTAAGTTGGCTGTTATCACCTGATTTTACAGATGGGGGCAAGTGAGGGACCTCATGTTCTAGCCCAGAGGCATAGAGAATGCGATGATGGAGCCTGATTTAACCTGGGCTGTTTGCCTGTAAGTGTAACACTCTTTTGACTACACCCTGCTGTCCTCCTCTCAGGCCCCCAGCAGAGTGTGTTTTAATACTGCCATAGCCAACTTCTCCTCCCTGAAGATCAGCATTCATGGTGTCTACACATGGACCAAACACATGATGACAGGCCATCTCATCTCTTTTCTTTCCAGGGGAATGACCACATCCTCCCTTTTACCCCATCCCATTCCCTGGTCAGGAAACACACATACACACACACACACACACACACACACACACACACGCACATGCACACGCACATGCACAGACATGCACACACTGCAACTGCCAAAAAACTTAGAAGCATGACTTGGACTTCTTATGCCTCTTTGCAATTCAAAACTCAGACCAAAACAAACCATACCTCTTTTTTTTAAGTCAACCGTACCTTAATCCATTTAGTCCGACACACCTTTAGGAACTGATTTCATCTCACTTACGTATATTGAGCCGCCTTCCATCTCTCTGATGGAAGCCAGTGCCTCAAAGTTATCCATTTATCTACTGTACTGCACGTGCCCCTGTTTGGATTTAGCTGTCAACACTTCACACATGTGAAATCAATCTATGTGACATTAACGTAAACACTGTGCATTACAAAGTGGTGGACACCTTATTGTTCTAAGAACAAAAATAGGCAAAAACATTTGCTTGTGTGTGTTTTCTCCACGGCACAGATAATAACACAATATAAATGACAGCATGCATTTTACAAGAGAAGAATCATATTATGAAAAACGGTAAAAGCAAAGTAGGGGGTTGGAAAATGCCTGATGTTAGGATGTTCTAACAGCACAGCGAGGGCAGGAATTATGCACAGGATAAAGATTTGTGTGAAGAAAATTACCATTAGCATTCCTTTCCCCTCGTTGGTATTACAATCTCCTTTCCTAATTGCAAGTGTAATACAATGAGTTTTCATAATGCTTTAATGGGGTGTCTGTTGCTTTAGTTTTAAAATAGTCAATTCTCTTGTGCTAAGAAAAGAGCACATTGCCTTTAAGAGCTGTGCAACTGACAAAATGGAAGAATTTGGGTAGAATGTCAAGGCTGAAGCTTTTCAATCACCTACCATTAATATGATTCAATTTATGCTTATGTCATAGGTTTAGACATTGCACAGTGTTGTAAGTGAGGAAGGGACCTGAATAAAATACAGTGAAGAAAGCAGATGGTATGCTATCAAAACCCTTCAAGCCTAAAATAACCTTTTCCAAATAAGGAGGATAGTTAATTAAAACCAGGATATATTTACTCTATTCTGAATATCTCAATGTAAATAGAAATCAAAATGACACTACTGTAATGTTGGACTAAATGATGAAATTTCATCTATTCCATTTTTCTTTAATAGTTTCTAATCAAACTTTTCATTAAATAGCTTCATAAAATTCCACAGAGAGTTTATTTACAGGGACTCGTAGATTTAAAAGCCTTACTTTTATTGTTCAATTAAACTTGTTATTCAGTGGACAACATTAAAACAGCAGGGAAGGGGAGGTGTCTGGGCAGTTGGACGAGGTTGGACCACAGAGCAAAGTCTATTTTCAGAGATGAATCCGGGGAATTTAGGTTAAGTTATATGGTACACAGAGAAAATGTGGGGATCATCTTGATTCAAGAAGGAAAATCAGTTTCAGGTTCAAAGCCACTGCCTGGGTTCTTCCCAGGCCTAACCCACTGATTTACATCCATGTTCCACTGGTAGAAAGGACATCAGGCCAGTTACAAAACCCACCCGAAGGGTAGTGCCTAAGGGCAGAATAAACCTAAGGGATATCAACAGTTGACCCAGGGGAAAAGAAGCCATGACCTAATATAGAGAGTCAGCACATGCATTTTAAACAATCGTGCCCTTTCCGACAGTTTTCTAATTACCTGCTCCCTATCTTTTAAAAGCAGATCGGGCCAGGCATGGTGGCTCATGCCTGCAATTCTAGTACTCTGGGAAGCCAAGGTGGGAGGGTCGCTTGAGGCCAGGAGTTTGAGACCAGCTTGGGTAATACAGAGAGACCCCATCTCTGCCAAAAATTAAAAAATTATCTGGGCCTGGTATGTGCCTGTGGTCCCAGCTACTCAGCAGGCTAAGGCAGGAGGATGGCTTGAGCCCAGGAGTTTAGGCTGCAGTGAGCTACGATGACACCACTGCACTCCAGCCTGGCAACAGAATGAGACACTGCCTCAAAAAAACCAAAAAAACAAAAAACAAAACCACCAAAAAACAAAACAAAACAAAAACAGATCAAGTCCTGCCTTTTTCACGAGGCTTTCCCTGACCCCTCACCCTGACTGCCATCTCCAGCCATCACCCACCCCCCCCCCCCAGCTCACTGCTAAATTCCTACCGAATTTGCTTTCTGTATCACTCACCACATATTATACTTAATCATTGACTTTCCTGTAACATTAGTTCACCTTTCAGGTACGTTAATCCTGTCTTCCCCAATCAGATTTTTAAATCCTCAAAACAAGCAAGGACTACGTTTTATTTATCTTTTGAACACCCCCCTCCCACCCTCACTCCATAATCCCATTTAATAGAAGAAAGCAAAAAGTATATTAGTTAATCAAATAAACATTTTTCAATCATAGGAAAGCAGACACTGTCCTCTTGAGAAGGACCTTGGAGGTATTTTACGACAATTTATGAATTTCATGTGTCAAAGGTGTAGCTGCTAAATGCTATAAAGTCTTTGCCATCAGCTCCACCATCCATCCACCTGGTGATAAGGCTAATAAAATTTGATTTTTACAGCTAGGCATACTGTTACCTAAATTACATTTGACCAATTACTGAAGTCACCAAACGTGTGGTACAGAATATATACTGTGCAGAAAATTCATCTGTGGGCCCCCTGGCACTCTCCGTAATCTGACAGAAGTGTTTCAGTCATCTGGCAGTGTTTAATATTAGGAACATTTGTTTAATGCTAGTCACTAATTAAATTTATGTTCTTCCACCAACTGTTAGCTGGTTGGAGAAACCCACTGCCACATTTTAACAAACACTTTAGAGGGGTGTTTTCTAGGAATTCAGATGTGTGACCAAAAGTGGGAGGCTGGGTGAGATGTTGGTGAAAGTACTCAAATCGGGTCAAAAGAAGCTTTTCTGTTCATTCATTAACACGAAATACTCTAAGAAGTACAAACTAGTTGAAGGACAAACAACTAAAAAAAAAAAAAAATCTAATATTCTAATTATCAAACTAGCCATCTAGAAGCTCTTTAAAGGTACCTGTATTCCAAAAGAAAACTTCCATTTTAAGAGGCTGGAGAAAAAAAACAGTGTTAAAATTAGCTATACCAGAAGAAAGTTCAGGAAAACATTCAAAAGTCAGATGCTTGTGTTTATGAGAACATCTAAAACTAATTTAGTAACTCTTAACAACCATTGTGATCCCTGTTGAATTGGAACTTCTTTCTATTACCAATTCTAGATGCAACAGCTTTGAAACTCAATGACTAATAACTCTTAAATTAGCCAAAAAGGTTAAAACATTTTCTTTTTCGTTATGTTACATTGTGAAACTCTAATTTTGAATACTCTTATATGAGGGAAAACACTCTTACAGTTTTAGTCTGTGTCAGGAAATTAGAGACCTCCGGAGCAGCAAGGAGGACACAGGGTTTGAGAGTTGGGCATATGGAAGAGAAACTCAAACACAAGTATTGAAAAAGGGAAGATTTGCAAATGCTGATCTGAAAAGAGAGGGTATTTAAAAATATGTATTGCACCCATTTTTCTACTTGAATTAAAAGGTTATTTCAATATTATAAACATGACAATAACTATGTCTTTGAAGAAGGAAAAACGTAACTTGTACAAATACTAGTACCCTCTTACAGATTGACAGTCATTTGATAAGCTACAGTTGTGAAAGACATCTGGAAAAACAATTTATAAGGAAAAAAATGTCACGGCCTTTAGAATCCAATGCACTTAGATCTTTTTGTTCCCCTTCCTCTCTCTTTTTCCTTCCTTCTTGGATCATCATATCCCTTCCCCTCATCCTCACCTCTCCTATGACCACACATCTGCTTACAAAATCCCTCCAGTAGCAGCAACAGGGTTGCTGGAGTCAGGAAGAATCACATTTGAGAGGCCACAGTGGACTCCCCAAACCATGCTGAGGTCTGCAGTGTTTAATTAGAATAATCTCAATCTGAATAATGCATAATTTGGGATCCTTGGGGAAACATTAGCCAACAAAATCAAGGTATGTTTCCGCTCTAAGCGACCTTAAGCCAGGTACCCAGGAGGGATTCAGCAGGGCTCAGTCATCCCAGTGGTCACTCTACAGTGGTGATTCTGAGAGAAGGGGTAGGGTGTGGGTGGTGGATGTTTATACTCCTGTAAGCATAGGAATTCCATAGAGTATAGGAATTCTCTATACTTACAGAAAGGGAACAAGTATAATTTGATAAAGCTCCCCAGGGTATTCTGACATCCCTGTCCACGCTGTTGAGAACCACTGATAAGATCCAATCTCTTCAACAAGCAGATGAGAAAATGAAGATGTCACAGAACAACTATCTTGGCTTGCTTCCCAGCATTCACTGCACCCAAGTGATCATGTGCTATATTCTCCTCTGTCTATAGAAACGTAGGACTAGTCAACTAGGCAGAGATGCAGATATGTGTGCACATATCTATCTAGCAACCATCTATCTTGGGTGGGCACAGTATATATATGTTTGTGTGTACAAAAAAATTTCAGGGACATGGGTATCCATCATCTATCTATCCATCTATCTACCTAACCTACCTACCTATCTCTTTATCCACCTTATGGTCCTGAAGTGGTTCCAACTGGCACATTTTTACAGTACCTTATAACACTGCAAAAGAAGTGATCAGTTAAACAACAACAACAAAAAAAATCTGAATAGCCAAAACCTTTTGCGTGAGAACTGACGTGAAAGCTTTCTGTCCTAAAGTCCAATTTCAAGATCTACCAAGCAACTTCAGACTCTCTATTGGACAACAAATTCTAAATAATAATCTCCTCCTCATGGTAAACGGAGGCTGCCAAGGAGGCAGTGGCACCCCATGCTGAAACAGTGTAGGGCATTGGGGGACAGCGTGGCAGGTGCAGCTGGTGGACTCCAGCCTTGTCCCCAATCACCCTCTCTTCTCAAGAACTGAAATTGACGAGGCACAGACGCGCAAGTATCAGGTAGGAAGAAAAAAAGACTCACCAAACTCATCGCATATACTCTCGTTTTCTATGAGAGTCGGGTGGTCAAAGGTGTCCCGACAGTACAGGATCTGAGGGTTCCTGCTGACCACCGCGATGCCGCCCAGGGCTAACGCAAACTGGTCCGTTAGAATGGAAGACGGCTTATCCTGGATGCGTTTCAGCATCGAGCGGTACCGGCAGTACTGGGGGTAGCTGAGAACTATCACGTTCGTTTCTTCCTCGTCCTCCCCTGGACAAACGAGAAAACACTTCCATTACCCTCTTTGGTCAGACAGAGAACTTCCACGACCATGGCATAATTTCAATAATCACTTCTGGTTTGGGACTACAGATGCAGTCTTCACCAACACTCTCAGGCCAGCCAGTCCGTCCTTGTCACAGTCTAGGGGACATCAGCATCCCGCCCCCCAGCCGGCCCCACTTCACCCATCCAGCCCCACAGAAAACCTCAGGCTGCCCGTAGAGCCTCTTTGTGAGAAAGAGAAAGAGTGCAATGGCCTTGCAGACATATTAAGCAATGTTTGTGTCACTAGCAAGCGGCAGAACCAAAAAAACTGTTTTGAAAGAAAATGACATACTTTGTAAGCATTAAAGTCATCATCGTAGGGAAAAAGCAGAATTTTGTTGACCTTCTTTATAATTATTTCTACAGTTTGGTGTCCTTCTTATATTGGATTCTACAGGTGATCCCCGATTTACAATGGTTCCGTTTGAGATTTTTGACTTAGGATGGTGCAAAAGTCATACGTGCTCAGTAGACTTTCAATTTTGAAGTTTGAGATTTTCCACGGCTGGCGATAGATCATCTCTTGCAATGCTGTTTGGCGGCAGTGAGCCACAGCTCCCTCTCAGCCACGCTCTATAGTGCACCATGTGGCCACCTGATTTTGCCCAGTGATGGGCTAAGGTAGGCTAGGCTAAGCTATGATGTTTGGTACGTTAGGGGTATTAAATACATTTTCAGCTTATGATGGTTTTTTTGGATGAAACCCCAAAGGGCATCTGCATAATCTTTGCAGGTCTTGGGGCCTCCGAAAAGGTCATATGGCCCCAGAGAGATGTCCATGGGTCTAAATAGCATTACCATCTGCTGGGGGTCATTAGTGCTGTTCAGCAAATATTTCCTGTTGTCTTTATGGGCTTGTGGAAAGACTGTGCTTCCCACTCTCTTGGAGTCCAGTAGCCATAGCCTTGTGATTTGTTTTGGACAATGAATTATGACTGGAGTGGGTGGCCACTTTAAGAGCTGACCGACCACAATTTCTCTTTGCCTTTGTTCTGGCCATCTGTAATGTTTCAGATAGCACCTACTCTGGTAGCCTGGGTATTGGGAGCAGAACCCCTGGTTTATCCAAAGGTGACATGTAACACAAGCAGAAAATAGAGCTCTGTTGTTTTAAGCAACTGGGATTTTAGGGCCATTTGTTATTGCAGCATGATCTATCCCAACTTGACTGATACATCCACCTTGTCCACCCTCCCCATGCCCATACCCCCTGTCTTTAATGTTCCTCAAATCCATCTGGTAGCTTGGCACATCTCAGAGAACCATGCCGAGAGGTCTCCCCAAGCATCCTTATGAGAGAGTTCCATCAGAACCAACTTAACTCAGGAGAACATTTCAGCAGATTTAGTGAAGCTTCCTCTTACAGTGATCTTAGTGCTTATTTACACCTCACTATATTTTGTGCTCATTTATAAAACTCAGATTTTGCATGGATGAAGCCTTCCTTCATCCTAAGCTAGAGAAATGGCAAACACCCCCTTTAGGTAGTCCTGCTGCCCGAACAACATCAAGCTGAATTTAGGCCCCATGACCCAGTTTGCTGTTACTCTACAGCACCACCATCAGAGCAGTTGTGAGCAATTCCCAGACTTGTCACTTGCTTATCCAAAGAGAAAACACTCAATATTTCAAGCCCTTACCGTGCTGCAGGGAATTGCACAAGACAGTTGTTAAGGATACTGACATTATTATAGCCATCTGGTAACCAGTGGGAGATGAATGAGCAAGGACACAACATAATGATGGAACATAACTAGTACCAATGGAAGGTGTGCATGCGACCTTTTCGGATAGGAAGCCAATACCCAGATGTATTTCTAATTATGTTCACTTAGTTTCTCAGGCTGGAGGCTCCTCTATGAATGGAGATGTTTACGGCTTACAAGATGACATCTTCTAACAGTGTTCATTTCTTAGACTCCTGCCTGGTTTGTGGGTAGCCACTTCATCAGCTGGCACACTTAATTAAAAGGAAATATATTTACATTGAAGGCAAATCTCCGAATGAAAGCAAGTTTTAAAATGCTTATGTATGTCCCAAGATACTCCAATCTGAGATTTTTACAGCAGACAAAGCCATTAAGTTGACGCTTTGGGTTCAGATCTGTGCTTTTTATACAGTTAAAACACAAAAAGACTAAGTGGAAATATTCACCAAACATGGTCAGAACTCCAGAGTATCTAAGTGTTATTTCACTCTGTATTATTATACTCTAGTTGTCCAAGGCATTGTGAATAAGAGAGTGAGGTATAATCAGCAACTACCAGGACTTACTCCTTTTAGCATGTGCAGCACCTAGTACTACCTCCTTTCCATAGTAAATACCGTGCAAATACCCATTGATTCCAAAATTCTATCTCGGTTGTGCCGTTGGCTTTCTGTGATGGGGGGAAGTTGCACAAGTTTCTCCAAGTGTTCTTGAAATAAAATTGAGAGACTTGTGCTTCTCAGGTTAAACGACTGTGAAAGAACAGTTGCTTCAGAGCTAGTTTCCCGGAAGAGGATATGCCCTGGACTCTTGGGACCATTTCACTTCTTCCCTATCACTTCATTCTCCTTCTGTTTTTCTCTGACCATTTTTCATCATGATCCCATCTCTAACCTGTTCCTAATTCTCTGTTCTGGATGGAGTCAGCTCCCTGGCAATCTTCTGTGCTTAGAAATGGCCTCTATTTTCTCTCCATCTAACGTAGCACAAAACATTTATCCTTCTTTCCCTCATGCGGTTCCTAAAACACTAGCCAAGCCATGAATCCTTCTCTTTCTGTTGGAAGAAAAACGGCAAGTTCCCTCCACTCTCATGGAAACTGGTCTTACAACTGTCCACTCATTCTGGAGTGAATCAGATTTGGGACTGCCTGCATCAGAATCACACGGGGTGCTTCTACAAAGGCAGAATCCGGGTGCCATCAAGAACCACTGACTCAGAACCTTTAAGATTGAGGCATAGGAATTGACTCTGTTAACAAGCATCCCAGGCACCTTATGCACACTAAACTTTGAAACCAGTAACTCTGATTCTGAGGTTAGCTTTTTGCATAGATTTATAGTAACACATTTAGTTTTTTTTTTTTTTTTTTTTTGAGACAGAGTCTCACTGTGTTGCCCGGGCTAGAGTGCCGTGGCATCATCCTAGCTCACAGCAACCTCAAACTCCTGGGCTCAAGCGATCCTCCTGCCTCAGCCTCCCGAGTAGCTGGGACTAC
>CAUYSK010039406.1:0-19734 GCA_963575035.1 Avahi laniger | reverse complement strand
CTCTCTCTCTCTCTCTCTCTCTCTCTCTCTCTCTCTCTCTCCTCTCTTTTTAACTTTTTACTATGGCATTTCCAAGTGTTCCAAATGTAGAGAGAATAGTATAGGAACCCAGTGTCTCTACCACAGCACTTGCTCTAAGCTTTGTAAGAGCTCGTCACGTCTGAATAATGCCATGATATTGGTTTGGAAGGACGTTTAGAAATCTGTTATTATGAAAAGAAAATGCCAAACCAGTTGCCCTTTGGTACTGGAGGGAGTAAGAGGCCTTCGATGGGAGCTCACCTTCACAGCTCCCTGTCATGCAAGGCCAAGGACCCTGCAAACACTAGGCGCTCAATAAGTGTTTATCAAATGAAGAAGTGAATGAGTCAGCACTGTATGCAAACAGGATGCTCCTGGGGAAAGGGGGCTCAGCCCAGTGTGGGCTCCGGGCTCCCACCCAGCCCCACCTTCCTGCCCCAGTGCCTTTGTGCGTGCTGTGCTCTGCCCAGGGACCCTCTTACCATGGGTTGCAGACAGCAGGCTGGAAGGGGCTAATGGCGCCGCCGGTGCCCCTCATGCCCCACTGCTGGCTTCTCAGGGGTGTTCATCCTGACATGCCTGTCTTGCCCTCAACCCCACACTCCTCTGCCCCTACTGGGCCAGCTGAGGTAGTACATCCCCTGCCTGGCCAGCACGAAGCCCTGTCACCAGCAGTAGGCACAAGTGCTCTGACAGGCCACAAGCCCCTCCCCACGCGCTGTTAGGAATGAGGGAAGGAAGGGAGGCAGAGGGAGCCCCTGGTTTGGGACAGGCCTGTGGGTATGAGGAACAGGCGCTGGGACCTGGGGCGTATTCGTGACGGCCACTGGAGACCTGCTGTGACCCAGTGCGGCCCAGAGGGTTCTCTGTCTCTGACGCCAAATCTGACTGACACCCTCCCACCAGGTGTGACAGGACATGTCCTGGGACCCCCTGATGCACCTGGTAGCCACCCCCACCCCCATAGGCCTCCTCCACCCCTGGGCTGTCACCTCTGTGTTGGGACTTGGGGACCCCCGCCTGCAGCCCCAACCCGCCCCCCAGCCCCACCTAGTGCCTCCCTCCACTGCTCCAGTGGCCATGACCCGGGCGGTCACGCCCACGCACCGAGACCCCAATGCGAGCGCTGGGTTCAGAAGCTCTGCTGTGCCCCCAGGTTGGTGATGGATCGACGTGCCAGGAGGCTGATGCTCCCTAACTCCGTGGGAGAGGCCACGGGAGAGGCCACGGAAGCTCCATGTCCAGGACCCTCCTAGACCTCACCCTACGTGTCCCCTTACGTGGCCGGTCTTGAGCATAGTGCCTTCCTGCATTCTGTGAGTCGTTCTAGCAAATTAGCAAACATGAGGGGGTCGTGGGAGCCCCCAGATTTGTGGCCAGCTGGTCAGAAGTGTGGGTGACCTGGCATCTGAAGCGTGGGCAGTCTCAACCTGTGAAGTGTGGCCTCGGCCCGGTGGGGTCATTGCAGACACGTGTGTGGCTATTGGAGCTCTGGCTGGTTCTCGGAGAGTGGGGGCTTGCGGGGCTGGGCCAAGACCTCTCCACCCGCCTATCACTGTCCTTTCCCCAGTCTGAGGCCCGATAGGGGCCGTGTCTCATCCTTTCTAGAGCTGAGAGCACAGTGGGCCCTCAACAAACGCTCGTCGAGCCGAACTTCCATTGGCCGAAGTATTTAGCACGTGCCTAGGCCTTCTGCGCTTGGTCTCATTCCGGAGATGGTTCCATTGACCTTCTGATGCTGATGTGAATTGTTTCTTCCAGCCCTAGAGGCATTTAGTTCCTTGTGTCTTCAGTTGTCGCATAAATGATTCGTAGCTTTAGAAGCGAAATTGTTCTTTTCCTGTTCGTCCCACGGGGGCCAAGGTCAGCCGTCGAACCCTGGCCACCACGAAGCAGAAATGGTTTGGAAAACAGTCTGCACTTTCAGGCACAGCCATCGAAGGTTTTGTGCCCGAAAACTCCCATTTGGCAAGGGAAGCCAATCAGCGTGTGGGTTCAAGTGTAGCCGTTTCACACGGGAGCTGTCTAAGCAAACGGCAAGCACGCCCTGAATCGCTAAGGAACCTGCGCGACAAGAAGGATGCTGCATTTGGAAACCGTGAAATTACTCTAGAATCCTGATCATCGGAGCGGCTCCCAGGCTCCTGGGAAGAATCAGATGCATGTCCTAAATAAAAAGCAGCTCCCTGGGCAGGCAGCCGGGCAAGGACATCAGAGAGCTCACACTCTATGTGTGCAGGTGTGTGCCTGCATGCATGTGTGTGTGTGCATGTGTGCCTGTTCATGTATGTGTGCGTGTGTACCTGTTCATGTGCGTGCGTGTGTGCCTGTGCGCGTGTTCGTATGTGGGCGTGTGTGCGTGCATACGCATGACTGCATGTGTGCAGTCTTGATCCATGACCTTTCAGAGCCGTAGGGGTGAGAAAGCTTGGCTGCTGTCCTTTCTCGTTTCAAGGACACGCTGTGAGAACAGACGTAAGTACTAGCAAGAAAAGTGAGTTTGAAGTCATGTACGTTTCTAGAATGGTCCCCTTCAGGTTCCTGATGATCTTTCTCTACTTAGTCCTTCGGTCAATCAGTGAGTATTGGATGTAGTTTGGGACCGAGCAGGACGCAGTCCCTGCCCTCAGGGCCTTTCAGTCCAGGGACGTAGATGGCCCCGTGGGCCTGGGACTGAGCTGGGCAGTGGGCGTGGGAGCAGGGAGCCTCTCTGGGTAGGAGGCACGTGAGCTGAGCCGGGAGGGCGGCCGGGGTTAGGCAAGGGGGGCGGGAGGACGCGGTGGGTGCTGGGGAACAGCACGTGGACACAGAGGCAGAGAGAAGGTGGCACGAGAGGCCTGGAAGATTCCAGGTCAGTGGGGCACGGCTTGCAGGGGTGAGAGGAGAGGAGGCCAGGGCATCAGTGTGCTGGGTGAGCAGCTGGGACTTTCTCCTAAGGACAGCAGGGAGCCCCTGATGGCGGCATTTGGCTGCAGCCCGGGATCCTGTGTCTGGGGGAGACCCGCAGGCCGACGCACACGATGGCTCCTGGCTGGGTCTCGGCACCTGCCCCCGTGTAGAGCCGGGTGTCTGGATAGGCACGGAGCCCTCGTTCAGGTGCATCAGCCTCCTAGGGCTGCTGTAACAAAGTGCACAAACAACATATGTATATTCTTGCACGGCTCTGGAGACCGGGAGTCTGCAAGCAAGGTGTCGGCAGGGTGGTTCCCTCTGGGAGAGAGAAGGCACGCCACGCTCCCGCTGGCTGTGGCCGTCCTTGGTGTTCCCAGCTTGTGGCTGCCTTGCTGCAACCTCTGCTTCTGATGTCACGTGGCTGCCTTCCCTCGAGCCTCTGTTCTCAGATCCCCACTCCTGTCTCTTAAGAAGACGTTAGTTGTTGGATTTGGAGCCCACCTAAATCCAGGATGGCCTTATCTCGACCCTTAACTAATCGGATCTGCAATGACCCTGTTTCCAAATAAGATCACATTCCAGATGGGCATGAGTTTTGGGAGGTGGGCACCATTCAGCCCACGACTCCAGGTTAGAGGCAGGCTGAGCCGCCCTCGGCCCCGTCCCTGAGGTCCACCCTCAAGGTCAGCGCTGCCCTACAGAACTTCTGTGTGGCGGAGATGTTCCAGTGTGGTCTCGCCACGGGAGACTACTGAGCACTTGACGCGTGGCACTGAGGAGCTGAATTTTTAATCCTATTGAAGTTCATTTAAATTTCAACGCCATGCGTGGCGAGCGGCCCTGGCTGGAGGGGGCGGGGGGCCCATCCCTCCTGTGTGAGGACAGGAAGAGGGCCCGGGCCTTGGGCTGGGCGGAGGGCTCGTTTCTGCTCCAGCGTCCTATCCCCAGACCCTACTGGGTGCCTCAGGCCCCCTGGGAGATGAGGACCCCTACGGACACCAGGGCCTTGGCCCCTTCGCATGGCCTTCAGCAGAGGAGGGGACATTCCGGATACAACAGCCTGGGGCAGGAAGATGCCTTCCAAGAAATGAATCCGCTGGGCTGGGCCCCAGGGACAAAAAGAGGCTGGTGGGGGCCAGGCTCCGGGCTTGTGTGCCAGCAGGGGAGGGGACCTGGGCGTTCCCCATCATCCTGACGAGGGGCCCGGTGTGGTGTTGGGCTCCGTCCCTGCCACGTAGCATCCCTTTCGTGCCTGTTGTCACCTCGGCGGTGTTGAGTTGAACTTACTTGTGTCCTTATGTGTTTAATTGTCATAGGAAGCTGGGAGTGCTGGGAAGTGTGGCAGCTGCCTGGTCCCTGTGTCCCCAGCCCTGGCTACGAGATAAGAAGGCTCTGAGAATCCAGGAGGCAGGGGTTGGACGTGACTCTGGCTGCCGGTCCCTGCACATGGCTTTAGTCACTGCCATAGCCTTCCCGAGGGCATCCCATGCGCTGAGGGTCCTCTCTCTCAGGACTCTGGGCAGACGTGGGCTGGGGGTGTCCCGACACCCTTCTGGCCGCAGGTGGGGTAGAGAGCAGAGGCTAAGCGCCTGCCGTGTACCTGGACCTCAGCCCGGGTTCTGGGGACACAGGTGATCAGAGCCGGTCGCAGCCCTCAAGGAGGACCCTTTCCCCCAGCTGTCCCGGGTGGGCACAGGTGTGTCCAGAGACAGTCACGGCACGGGGTGACCTGGGCCGTGTTGGAGGCAGGACCGCGTGTCGGCACCCCTGAGAGAGCTCCTGAACCCTGCACGTGAGGTCGTGTCCAGGAGTCACTGTCCCCCAAGCCACTCTGGTCTCCTCCGGGGCCCATGGTCCTAGAGGGGGTCTGGGGGAGGGGGGTAGAGTGGCCGGGCACTGGCTTTGGAGTTAGATGTGTTTAGATTTAAATCCTCAGTGCTGTCAGCAGCTGCGTGGCTTTGCACTGGTGACTTAACCCTGCCAGGCTCAGTGTTCCATCTGTAAGATGGACTGGTCACGAAGGTGAGCCTGGGATGAACTTGGCAGCGTGCGCAAAGTGGCATGTTGGGGACGCACGGCTGGTGTCGCCTTTGAAGGATGCCGGCTGCAGGTGCCTCCCGGCTGGGGCAGGGCTGGAGAGGAGGCTGCTTTTTGTTAAGTGCCTGGGGGTTCTCCAGAGAGGGCGGCGCAGAGGCTCACCCGTGTCTGCTCCTCCAGGGGACGACCGCTTTGGAAGACGAGTCGTCACGTTCAGCTGCTGCCGGATGCCCCCCTCCCACGAGCTCAACCACCGGCGCCTGCTGGAGTAAGTTTCCCGAACTTCTGCCTCCGCCTTCTCTGTCCCTCCCTCCACCCGACCCCAGTCGCCCCCTCTGCCCTGGGGCCCCTCTATGGACTTGCTGGCCGTGGAGCTCTTGCTCTCGGGAACCCACACGAGGCCATCTGAGGACACTCCCGGTCACCGGGCCACATGGCCGTTGCCAGCAGCACAGGGTAGAGCCAGGTTTGGTTTTCTCTCAGCCGCTGGGGCTCTGGGTGCCTCCCTCCAGAGTCGGGGACAGTCCCTTGACCCTGGGCGTGAGGCTGGCCCCCAGACGAGATGGCCGCAGACCACCAGGCTTCCCTGGGCCTCCCTCAGGGAACGCCTCCCGGAGCTGTGCGAGTTTCCTGTGGCGCCACAAGAAACAGCCACATGCTTGGCAGCTTAAACAGACGCGTGCTGCCTGGAGGTCAGCAGTGCAGACCGCGGTGTGGGCAGGGCTGCACCCCTCAACCCAGCCCCAACGCTCCAGGGCAGGGTCCTTCCTGCCTCTTCCAGCTCCGGGTGGCTTCAGGTATTCTGGCTTGTGGCCCCGTAGCCCCATCTCTGCCTCTGACTCCACACGGCCTTTCCCCCTTTGTCTCCTCCTCCTCTTAGAAGGACACCAGCCCTTGGACTTGGGGCTACGCCCGTCCTGCATGATCCCATCTTAACTCATTGCATCAGCAGAGACCTTGTTTCTAAATATGGGTTCTGCATGGATTTGGGGGGCACTATTCAAACCAGGACGAGAGTCCGGGGCCTGCCACTACTGTTGGCGGTGGCTCCGCGGCATTTATCGAGGGCCTGCCGTGTGGGAGGCACCGGCTCGATGGCTGTCCCAGGCAGTGTCCCGACTGGACAGATGAGCTGGGCAAAGACATGGCCTTGATTTCCCCTTTCTTGAAAAAGAGTCATTTGAGAAATGCACAAGTGACCATCCTTAGAAGTCACGAGTTCCGGTGGCTCAGAGACGCTTGCCCCCAGGCCTTTATCTGGCTTCTGAGAGGGCGCCCTGACGAAGTACAGCGGCTTAGCCCAAACGGCGTTTGTGCCAGCGAGACGCAGGGAGGACAGGCGTCAAGGTTGCTTCTGTGACACGTGAGCTGAACCCAGGTACCGCGTGAGGCCAGATCAGCATCACTTTTATACATCAGGGCAGGTGACGGGATGGGAGCAAGTGCGGGTGGCAGCGCATGGCTCTCGAAAGGCAGGACAGCACGGACTTCGGAGCCAGACTGTTCCGTTCAAATCCTGGCTCTGCCCCTTATGCGGTTCACCACCTCAGCTGGCCTCCGTTGACTTGTCTGTACAATGGGGAACAATAGTACCTGCCTCACAGGGTCGCTGGGAGAATTGAGCGAGCAAAGCCCGCGTAAGGCCTGCGGTTCCGAGGGTTTGGGCTCTTGACAGGGCGCTCTGATGCTGCTCAGCCGAGGAGGTGTGGGGTTCTGAGCAGCGAGGCCAGCCGGGCACCTGCAGGTGGGCGGAGGCTGCCGGGGTTTTCTCCTGACCTCACGGGCACCAGCCGCAGCCTCAGAGCAGCCAGGCCTGCCTTCCTGGGAGCCCACCTGGCCAGGTTCGTTACAGGACGTGCCCCGGGTGACGACACGGGGCACCCTGGTGTGAGGGAGCTCAGCCCGACCAGCTCAGCGTCAGGGCCCCCTCCCAGCAGGGGTAGGGTGGTCCTTCGGCAGCCCATCCTCCTGCAGGTGGCGGGCAGGTGGCGGGCGAGCCCTTTCCCTGACGTTCAGACAGCGCTTCCCAGGCATGGCAGGGAGGATGGAACGTGGTCGGCGGGAAATGCGTAGCACTGACGCCACAGGAGGTGGTCAGGTGACAGGTGCAGAGCAGAGTCAGGCTCTGCCTTGGCAATGAGAAGCCAAATATTGGGAGCTGATCGGGAAAGAAGGACTTGCTTGCGTTAGAATCGAAGCAGGACGGTGCGGAGGAAGGGCCTGCGGTGGGGTGCACAGCGAGGGCTGTGCCGGCGGGCAGTCCTGGGTTCAAATCCCAGCTCGCTCTCCGTGTGGTTCCCCGGGGCTCCTGTAACGGTGCACAGCGATTTCTTCTCTCGCGGTTCTGGAGGACAGAAATCCAAAGTCGGGTGTCGGCAGGGCCGTGCTGCCTCCAGAGGGAAGCATGTTTGGTTTCAATGACAAGTGGGTGCTTTTCGTAACCGAATCTTGTGTTTTGCGCCCAGGTATTTGAAGTACACACTGGACCAGTACGTGGAGAACGATTACACCATCGTCTATTTCCACTACGGGCTGAACAGCCGGAACAAGCCGTCCCTGGGCTGGCTGCAGAGCGCGTACAAGGAGTTTGACAGGAAGTGCGTGTCCGCGAGCCTCTGGGGACACGGTGGGCAGGCCACATGGGTGTGGGCTGCGTGTGTCGGGAGTAGGCACTGGGCCATGAGGGGCACGGGCTATGCAGTGGGGTAGGCGGGGCTCGCCTCCTCGAGGGTGGGGGTCAGCACTCCTGTGCTTAAAGGGCCTGTCGATACTTCAGCTTTTCAGGCCATCCGTTCCGTGGCAGGGACTCAACTGTGCAGGATGGTGTTCCAGCAAAACTTTATTTATAAATGCTGAATGTGAATTCCATGCCATTTTCACATGTCATGAAATAGTATCCTTCCTTTCCTTCCCTCCTTCCTTTCTTTTCTTTTCTCTTCTTTCTCTCCTCTCCTCTCTTTTCCTTTCCTTTCCTTTCTCTGGCTCTGTTGCCCAGGCAGGAGTGCAGTGGCATCATCACAGCTCACTGCAACCTTGAACTCTCCTGGGCTCAAGTGATCCTCCTGCCTCCTGAGTAGCTGGGACTACAGCTGTGCACCACCATGCCCAGCTAAGTTTTTAATTTTTGGTAGAGATGGGGTCTTGCTGTGTTGCCCGGGCTGGTCTCAAACTCCTGTCCTCAAGTGATCCTCCCACCTTGCCCTCCCAAAGTGCTGGAACTACAGGGATGAGCCACCACATCCAGCCAAAATAGTATTCTTTTTGTTTTTTTCCAACTACTTAAAAATATAAAAACCATCTTTAGCTTGCAGGCTGTACAAAAGCAGGCAGCAGGCTGGATTTGACCTGCGTACCCGTTTGCCGCCCTCTGATCTAGTGAATAGATGGCAAAGAAACAACCTCACAACTATTTCTTCTTTGAATGCCCTTCCTGCTTACTTGGTATCTGTGCAAGGGGCTTTCTGGCGCCTTGTGATGGTGATGGGGGGGCAGCCCCGTTTTATAGATGAGGACACAGAGGCCCCAGAGAGCAAGTAACTTACCCGTGGTCATTCAGCTTGTGCGTGGTGGGGCTGGACTCTCCCCAGGCCCCCGCCTCCCTCTCCCACCCCATGCTGCTCACCACTCGGCTGTGGCCTGGAGTCGGCAGACTTTTTCCTGAGAGATGTCTTGCATAACAATCGACTGTGCAGTATATTTGGCTAATAAACGTCACCGTTGGTCATTAATGTTGGTATCCTAGATGCCTCTGGGTTTTCCTTCTTCTAAGACACACCCGGATTCCTTGAGGGACTTCCCACTTCTCACTTGCTACGAATCAGCGCAGAGAAACAGACCCCACGTGAGCCCGCGGCTGTCCCTGTCCTTTCTTATGGGGAGGGGCCTGCTGCCAGTGTCTCCGTGTAGTCATGGATAATGTCCATGTGGGAGAAAGCAACAGAATTCCTTAAAATTTAGGCCAGGTGTGCCAGTGACAGACGTCTAAGTCTAGCTGAGGGGTTGGAACTGTACTGCCGGCAGCACCTAAGCAGAAGGCGACGTCGCCAGCCTGCGCGTGGAGGCCGTGGGCGCTCACAGAGTGATGAGTGGAGCCTTCTGGGAGGGGAGGCTTCTAGTCAGCGGTCACTTAACCTGGGCCAGAGGGGACCAGGCAGAGGTGGAGGAAGGTCCTGGGCTTGGTCTTCAGGTTGTCAAATGGAAGGAGGCGGCCGTGTTCTGTTGTGACTCTCCCACTCCCAGCAAGGTGGGTGGGGCGGGGATGGGGGGCAGGGTAAGGATTTTGACTCAGCGGAAGCAGGAAGAAGGATGCCGTAAGTGTCAAAACCATCCAATGATGGAGCATATGGAGGGGTGGTGAGTTCCCTGTCACTGGAGGTATGCAAGTGGAGCTCCGAATCCGATGAGATGAGATTTATGTAGTGAGGGTTTTCAGCCTGCCACTGCTGCGCCCCATTGGGTTTCCTACTTTCTTTTCTGTTTTCTCTGCTGTTGGCTTCTCACCCTCCAGGCCATCCTGCTGGGTCACCCCTTTTGAGGGTACACTGATTCATACACAAGTGTTCATGACCCACTTCCAGGAGCGCTGGCCTCACCAAAGGGCTCCTGCTGTGGGTGGCACCTAATGACAGCCACCTGCAGCTCAGTCTGAGGGTGAACTTGGTGGCAGCCACCCTCTGGGCTCCTGGACAACCAGAAGTCATTGCTGGCCACCCCTGCCCTGCACTGAGAGCCTATTTAAAAAAGAATTAACTGGTATTCCTTGGGGAGATACTTTGAGACTGTAAACATCCTGCTCTTATTCAAGATTTTATGTAGTACTCTTAACCTTCACTGCTGCGTCTTGGCTTCATCATCACGACGATGGCCGAATGGCCGTTCTTCTCTTTGCTGATTTGCACCCATACAGACATGGGACTTGCTGTTTTATTCAGTGGGTTGTCATCCATTGCTACCGTGATTTATTTTAATGATCAGTTGTTCCGGATTTGCTCCTTGGACTGCTTCCGGGTCCTGACACGTCTCTGCTGCTCTTCCGCATTTCTTTCCCTTCCTGGGCTCCCTGCAGTGGAGAATACCGTCTGGGGACCACGGTCCACGCACTAGCAGTGCTCGCTGCCTTTTGCACACGTACCGATGCACACGAACACACGTCGCCATCTGTGCTCACGGTTTCCTCTGTCCTTGCACGCTGGGGAGCCCGAGTTCCCGAGCCAGGGGCTCGTCCTGGCTTTCTTGCTTTCTGTGCTGTGCCCTCTTCTCCGTGATGTGGCCCCTTCCTCACCCAGCCTGGGCTCCAAAGCCCCGCCTGGGCTGTGGCCCCCTGGCTCCTCCGCTCGACGCCCTCCCTGTGCCGTCTGGGCTCAGGCACCTCCTGCTGGACCTGTCACCCCCCCACCCTTCCCGCTCCACCCTGGGTCCGGCCTGGCGGTTTAACAGCTGGCTCTCGGCGTGGCGTGGGGGCTGGCTGGTACTGTTCGCATGTTTCCGTGGTGTAAACCCTGCCGCCCTGGCCGTTTCAGGCTACCAATGTGACATCACTGGACAGAGCCGGGAAGAGACAGGAGCCACCTTTATATAGCGCCACGTGGCTGCCACAGACACACGTGTGCTCTGCAAGGTGTAAAGTGCCCTGTGTGTGCCTGGTGGGGGGCAAAGGGTCCTGATTTTCCCCAAGTTCCAACCCCTTCTATTTTTGTTTGAATCCCTTAAATTGACCCTGATGAGAAACAAAATATTCTGAGACTGGTGGTCGAAGCGACTGTTTTGTGGTTATCCGGCTTAGGGTGTGTCTCTGAGTCCAGTGGCCGGAAGTCATCCCACGCTTCCCTCCTCAGGTACAAGAAGAACTTGAAGGCCCTGTACGTGGTGCACCCCACCCACTTCATCAGAATCCTGTGGAACATCTTCAGACCCCTCATCAGGTACAGGTTGTTCTGGGCGAGGCCCTCCTGGGGGTGGGAGCTCTGATCCTCGGTGTCCCTGGGACCCTGTCCAAGTGCCATGGAGATCCCATCTGGGGTGCCCATGTGTCTTGGCGCCCCTCCCACCCTGGGGGTCTGCAGTGGGTCACACCTGCCCCAGGTCACACACCATGACCTACTAAGGGTCCCGACCTGAAACACCTGTGAGGTTCACACGTGGTGTTTAAAGTCCTCCCTTGGCGCTGGGGAGAGACTGGACCTGTGGCCCTGAGAGGCTCTGCTGAGAGAATTCCTGAATCAATGGGCTTGAGTGGCACCCGGTTAATAGGAGCCAAGGAACTCGTTTCGTTTTACTAGAATTTCCTGCCCGTTGTTCCCACCGAGCTGCCGATGTTGCAGACACACACCTATTGGGAGGTGGAGTTTTGTGTTTAACCAGGACTAGCACCCCAGTGTCGTATGTGCCCTATTTGACGTCTGTGCCTGTGGACAATTGTGCAGAACGGCAGGGGTCCCTCGGCCCTTAACGGGTTCCTCCCGTCCGCCACAGAGGGCGTGGGAGGCACGTGGCAGCCCTGGAGAGAATCCCTGGCTTCCTTCGAGTGGAGCCAGACTGTGCCCGAGCCCTGTGGAGTCTGAATGAGCAGGTGACAGGGACACTCCTCACCAGCCCCTTCCCCAGGGGCCTAGGGTGCTGGGACTTGGGCAGGCCTGCCTTTCTCCATCCCCGTCTTTTGGGTGACGGGCACACCGCGCTTTGGCGGCTCTCCTGTGGCCTCAGCCTTCAGCCCGGGTTCCCTGGCCTGCTGGGCAGTGTCCTTGGGTGTAGAGACCTGGCGAAAGCCCCTGTGCAGGTGACCTGGGGTCCAGGCACCCGGGTCTGATTCTCCCTCGTCCACTAGGGGGAGCCAGTGTACACGGCTCGGCCTCCGGGATCTGGGCTCTGTTCCTCAGGGAACCAGCCTGAGGGGGTGGGGAGGACCACTGGCTGGAAGCTGGCACTCGGGAGCCATCACATTTGCTCCTCCTAACTCTGTTTTTGTTTTTGCTTTTGCAAAGGTAATTTGGATTATTTTAATTTCACAATGTAAACAGTATTGAAAATATGTGAGTGCTTATATTAAGACTTGCAAATTGTCATAAAAGTAACATAAAATATCTTTGGTTTTGCTGAACATGTAACTTTCCTTTTCTGGTGACTACACAATTCTTTGCCCACATTAACAGCTGTACACCTTAAACAGAAACAATAAGGAAATGATACTGTTCTAAGAAAATAACCCTAGACTGTCCCGTGGAGTGCCGGGGCGATGGGTTCCATGTGGAGCTTTGCTCACTTACATCCATTAGTGACCCTCGTCCTGCAGCTGGTGCTGAGCCTCGCTAAGAACGATGACGGTCACTAGTCTGGCAGGTGTTGGGCAGCGGACGGGTCCACGCGGTAGTCTTGTCCTGGGTATGGGGTTGCTGGACTCGGCTGGCCCTGCAGCTGCACTTGCTCCCCTGGGGTCTCCACAGAGACGCTATTGTGGAGACAAACCTGGAGGGTCTTTGGTCCCTGCTCTCAGGGACGCTCTCAGAGGAGGTGGCCAAATGCGAAGCCATCACAGACCCCTGAAACCACAGGCGACTGAGGCTGCCCTGTGGGGGGCTTTGTCCTCGGAGCCCCTCCCTGCTGGTGGCTTAGCACGCTGCTGCCTGCACCCCTGCACCCAGGACAGTACCCGCCGGCACTCGCGTGCTATCTCCTGTATCTGCAAACCCAGGGCAGATTCCAATTGGAGGGAGATGTTTATTCTTATGCAGATGAGACTCTCCAGAGTGCCTGGGGCATCCGAGACCTGGCTGTGCTGTTTCTGTTATTTCAGGTTTTCGGTGTGTCAGCATTTGCGTTTTCTTAATATGAAAATGCCCACATTGTGCCTCCCGATGTCCTGTGGCTGCCCCCGCCGCCTCCCTGCAGCCCCGTCTCTGCCGCCGCCTAATCGTTCTTTGTTCTCTTGCTTCTGCTTGCTTAGTCACAAGTTTGGGAAAAAGGTCACCTATGTCAACTGCTTGAGCGAGCTCCGTGAACACCTCAAATGCGACCAGCTGCTGATCCCCCCGGAAGTTCTGCGGTGAGTGTCCGTGAGCTCCCGTGAATCTGCCTTCGAGTTTCCAAAGGTGTCAGTCCCGTCCGGTTCTCGTTGAAGGCTCAGTTTCCAAACGTGTGCCGGGCCAGCTTTGGCTCAGAAATCTGCGGCGTCAACAAAGACGCGCATTAAAGAGGCTGCTGACTCGGAGAAACGAACCCGCGAAGGTTCTGCACAGGACAGGACGTCTCCTCGCCTGCCACCGCAAAGCTGATGGAAAATAAGCAGTAATGTGGCAATTGCCGTTCGCTGCCTCGGCGTTGACCAATTTTGCTTTTGAGCAGAGAATCGGGAACGTCTTGGGTGTGTGGATGACGCTGTGTACAGAATGAAATGTTCTCAGGGACACGGGTGCTCTGGAAAACAACCTGCCTGCCGGATGCCGAGGCTTAATTGGCGTGTCTGCTGCAGGCGAAACGTGGGATCGGACAAAGCGGAGGGCGGCCAGGAAGGCTGCACAGCCCCGCAGGGGGGCCAGATCCAGCCCGGGTCTCTGCCCTCGTCCTGGGACCCCCTCTGCCCTTCGCGTCTCCCTCCTGAGGGCTCCTCTGACGGAGCTGGGCCCTCGCCCAGATGCGTGCAGCTGAGCCGGTGGCCTTGCAGGGGGAGTGGAGGTGTCACTCCCTCTGGGTGCTGAGTCACGTGCCAGGTGATGGGGACATACCGATGTCTAGGGAGTGTGGTACCTGCCCTCAGGACACTGTCACGCTGGGGGGTGCCACAAGTGAGTGATGACAGGAGCCAGAGGAGGCACTGAACCCAGCTGGGGAGGGGACAGGTATGTGTGTTGGGGGGAGGGGCGAGGATCTGGGAAGGCTTCCAGGAGGAGGTGACTCTGAAAGTGAGTTTCAGAGGGACACTTGGCTAGATCAAGAGGCTAGGGGAGGATACTCCCAGCAGAGGGGAGCCCTCATGCAAACATTTGTGGGTCAAGTACGGGGGGACATTTGGAGGCGGTGAGGTGGCCCATGTGATCAGGCAGAGGGTGGGGAACATGAACTTGGAGGTCATCTTGGGCCGGGGAGTCCTCGGTGCCAAGCAGAGGAGTGCGACCTGGGCCCAGAGGCCACAGGGGGATGACAAAGGGAATCCCTGGTCTGCCGTGGGCTTGGCAAGACCCCCACCCCCAGCCTGCACTAGGGTGACCCCTGGGGCTTCTCTCATGGGCAGTGATGAGGAAGTCCGGGTTTGAGGGTGCAGTGGATGGCGTCTGGGAGACGCCAGCTCCAGCCGCTCAGCAGCCGCTGGGTGCAGCCCAAGGCTCCTGGAACACACGAGTGGTGGTGACACCGGAGGCGCAGGGTCCTGTGTGTCAGGGGAGATTTGGAAGAGGCTTGGGTGTTGGTGGAGCTTCCGAACTCACTCAGCGGACAGCAGGCCTGAGGGCGAACCGCAGACCCTGCAGCGGAGGCACAGGACACTCCGGGTCCCGGACCCGGGGCTGCGAGTCGATTCACACGCCCCAGCCAGTGCTGCCAGCCCCAGAACCCCAGACACCCTGGGGTGGGGGCAGGCCAGGGGGGTTGGGTCCCGAATCCAGGCTGTGGTCCCTGCTTGTGACCTGGGGCACAGCACTGGACTCTGACAAACCGGTTTCCTGACGTGTAAAGCGGGAGTAGTAACCCCTGCACCGCAGGCCCTCGCGAGGGACAGAGATGTCTCGGGAGCCACCTAGCACATTGGCAACGACCGCGTGTGACTGCAGCCCCGCCCAGGAGCCGGCTTCCCCGCGGCCTTCCCTGCCCCCAGCGCCCCGCCTCACCGCGTCCGCGTGTTCCCCTCGTGCCCCGGCTGGGTCAGTGCTGTGCCCACAGTGCCTGGCACACACCTGGGCTTCGGCACAAAGGAAGGGAGGGAGGGAAGGGACGTAAAGCGTGTGGGAAGCTGCTAAGTGCCGTGCGAAGGCGTTTTCTGCTTGAAGGCGTTAACCTGCCCCTTCAGAGTTCATCCGCCCTCCTCACGGTCATCCGTTCAATCGTGGTTTTATTCACTCGCTCAGCAGATGTTTTCATTGAGCACCTACTGTGCCACAAGCCTGTTCTAGGCCCCGGGGAAAGAGCCAGGTCCCTCTAGCACCGTGAACCAGCTCTTGTCGTAAGTCCAGACGCTCAGGAGACCAGGTGGTGGCCACACCTGCCTTCCGGGCTGACCGCGTGGCTGGAGGGCGAGCCTGCTCTGCCGGTCAGGGCGGGGCCCCAGGAGAGAGTGGACAGTGACGGGGTGGGTGGGCTGTGCCTCCTGCCTTGCGTGTGAACGCTCATGCAGGGGGGAGGGGGCATGTGCGCGAGCTGATGAGACGCTCAGGTGTCCCACAGGTGTTCGTGTGGCATCCAATCCCCGCCCAGCGCCTGGAAGTGGCCTCCGTGGCCTGAGGGTTCTGCCGTGTCCACAGGTACGACGAGAAGCTCCAGAGCCTACACCAGGGCCGGCCTCCTCCCGCCGCCAAGACGCCGCCACCAAGGCCCCCTCTGCCCACCCAGCAGTTTGGCGTCAGTCTGCAATAGTAAGTGAACTCGGGCCGGGGCCTGCTCCTGTTCCCTGGAGCTGTGGGACACTTGTGCATCCAGGGACCTTTCCCCAGACCTTCGCCGCAGCCAAGCTTAACCCTGCAGGAAAAGCGAAGCAGGAGGCGGGGTCCTCGCTGCTCTGTGCCTGCGCGCGGGGGCGCCGTGGGGCTTTCATCACTGCAGCTCTGGGGCTCTGCTGACTCCCTGCCCTCCAGGTACACAGCAGGGTGCGCTTTCCACACCTTCGAGGGGGTGTGCTCATGCGACTTCGGCCAGTGAAATGGGCGTGGGGTGTGTCGCATCTGGGGGAAGCTTTAAGAACCCGTGGGCAGTGACCTCCCTCCGTGGTGACACAGCGCGTCCTCACTCTGCATCCGCGAGTGAGCGTAGCACACGCCCTGCCGGCACCCAGACTGGACACGGAGCACAGTGAGAATAGACTTGTGTTGGGTCCGGCTGCTGAGATGTAGGAATTGTCACCGCAGCATAACCTGCTCTTCCTGATTCCCTGTGGTGGCCGTGTGACCTTAAACTCACCCCTCCTCCCGCTGGTTTTCCTATTCCTGAGATGAACATGTCAGATCATGTGATCGTTATTCTTTAACGACTCCTTGTAAACCATTCTGTGTCCCCGTCCCTCCCCGAGCTTGGCCAGGCCAATGTCATCTATGTTTTGTGATTCGGTCTTGGCAGCACCTCCTCCGGGAAGCCTGCCCTGACGCTCTGGGCTGCATGTAGTGCCGTCCCCCCTGGCAGCCGTGAGCTGAGCGGGCCGCTGCGGGGAGTTTCTCTGACAGGAGGGCGGGTGAGGGAGACGCTATGTCCCACACTCGCCGTGGGGCAGTCGGGGACGGTCACACCTGCGCAATATTCAGGAGAGATGCTGGTGCGTCCTGGAGCGCAGTTTGCTCGTGTCCAGGTGAGTCAGTCGTTTGTTGTTAGAAACTCGCAGTGATTTGGCTTTTTACTTTAAAATCTGAGATCTCTGATGCCGTGGTGGACTTGGAAACACGTTGAAAGGTTTCGAGAACTGAGGGGGCTCCGGGGCATCCGTGCTGGGGGAGGAGGTGTGCGGCTCACTCGCCCCTCCCGCGGCCTCGGGAGTCAGGGCGGTGCGGGAGGCAGAGGAACGGCCCCCAGGGACATCCACGCGTGATCCCCAGAACCCGTGAACAGGTTGCCTGACGTGGCGGTAGGGCCTTTGCAGAGGTGATTGAGGGTCTTGGGATGGGCTTTTCTGGATCATCTGGGTGGGCCTGAGGAATCACGGGGTCCTCATAGGGAGGAGAAGGGAGGGCCAAGGTCAGAGAAGGCAACATGCCACGGGAGCAGAGGTCGTGGCCGTGGCGCGGGCCAGGAGCCGAGGAACCAGGCGCCTCTAGAAGCTGGAAAAGGCGAGGAATGGATTCTCCCCGGGGCCTCTGGGAGGGACGTCACCACGTCTACCGTTTTAGACTTCTCACACCTCTAGAACCCTAAGGGAATAAATCTGTGTTGTTTTAAGCTGCTGAATTAATGGTAATCAGTTCCAGCGGCCGCGGGAGAGCGACACGGGGCAGTGAGTGGCGGGTGTGCAGGCTGGGGAGATGTATCCGAGCCTTGTTCCCGGCGCGAGGCAGGTGTGCTCCCAGGGAGCGTGGCCCGGCGTGAGCCCGGCATGCAGGCGCTGGGGGCGTCTTGGGTGCGCCACAGCCGGGACCGTTGTTCCCCACACCGGTGTCCCTAGCCCAGCACTACCCGACAGAACTCTGCCACGATGGACGTGGTCTGCACATGCCAGTATGGCAGCCACTGGCCACGTGTGGCTAGTGCACTTGAAGCCCTGAATTTCTAATTTTATTTAATTTTAACTAATTTACATTTGAATAGCTGTGCATGGCTGTTGACCACCATATCGGACAGCACAGCTCCGACTGTGGCATTTCACCCCCGTCTCCCCGACCCGGGCACACACAGGAATAGTCACTCAGAGAGGCATTTGTGAGCACTTTGCCAACAAATCAGCAGGAGAGAGTAGGATAGGTTGAAATGTAATGTACCCCCAGATACATCTGGAACACAAGTTTTACCGCCAAACGGTACTTCCTCTTCCTTTTCTAAACGCTGTAAAAAGGTGCTGTTGTGACCCACTCATCTGTCCCTACTATCTCCTAGCGGCCGCCCAGCAAGGCAGGGCCAGGCACCTGCAGTGACGGTGGGATCCCTCTGGGGGTCGCTGCCGAGAACTTGGCCCTTGGGGATCAGGCCCCAGGATCGTGAAGCCATCGAGTGACCACCTTCCCATGTTTCTGAGGCCTCTGCGCCTCCAGCCGGACGCTGGTTCTGCTGGGCAGGAACTGTTCCCGGGGCGCTCCGGCACGGGGTCCCAGGGCTGTTCCTGGGCCAGGGGACTCCAGCCACGCCTTTCCGATCATCTGTCTTCTTGTTCAGAGACCCTTCTGTCTTATCACCCAACAAAACTTTAAAAATGAAAACCAAAAACCGAAAACAAGCGTAACTCAGACTTCTAAAGCCATCCACGTGAGTGAAGCGTGGGAGGAAGTGTCGCTCGTCTGCGTTCCGAGCAGGTGCCCTTCAGAACGTGTTGACAGGGAGCTGTTGGCTTCTGCTTGGACTGTCACCTGGCTGGGGCCCATCCTGCTCCAGGGCCAGGGAACAATGAGTGACACTGGGCAGCCTTTGAAAACCATTCCGTGTGTGCCACTTTAGGAGATAATTGATGTGATTGCCTCTTTATATTAATATTTTATGCTGTTTCATTGCCAGTGATTATAATAAAGTGGCAATAAACATATTTTTAAAAGCACCAGATATGTAATTTGTTTGGACTATGAATGAATGAAAGTCATTAAAATTCATAACCAAATCCTATTCATAAATGTTAATTTGCTGAGTTAAGTTCAAAAGCGTGCAACAGAAAGCTATCACTTTGGAACGAGCTAATTAAGTTAATATATTAAGGGGAAGTTGGCGATTCAAGAGGTCTTCGCTCGCTTACCGTCCCTGAAGGGGGAAAACAGAAACATCTGAGTTCTGCCCGGGCAGCCATGGGCTGGTGGAGAGCTGGGGGCCTCCTTAGGGGAGGGGAGACAGGTCCCATCTGAGCTTTGGCACTTTCCAGCTTTGGGAAGTCCACTCAGTGACAACTTCTTGTCCCAGTTTCTTTCCCTTATAGGAGGTGAAACCCTGCCCCCCTCACCGCCCAGGGCCACGGGAGCTTACCACAGGGTGCTTGGCCTGCTCTTCCTCCTCCTCCCTCGCCCCCTCCTCCAGGAAGCCTTCTCTGATGACGCCACTCAGAGTAGGACATAGCTGCTCCTGTGGTGCTTGTGTGTGATACGCACACACCCGCATTCTCAGGGCCTAGCACAGAGCAGGATTCAGTGACCGGATGAAGGACTGTCCTACAAGCGGGTCCAGGACACTGCCAGCCCTGGGGTTATCTTTTTTTTATTTTTTGTAAGTATGCAGTTCGGTGGTTTTAGTATATTCACAATATTGTGCAATCATCCCCAATACCTAATTCCACAACATTTTATTACCATTTTACATTCCCACCAACAACGTATGAGTTCAGATTTCTCTGCATAGTTGCCAACACTTGTTACTTTTTAAGAAAATCACAGCCGTCCTAGTGGGTGTGGAGTATAGTTCACTGCGGCTTTGATTTGCGTTTCACTGATGGTTAATGATGCTGAGCGTCTTTTCATGTGCTTATTGGCCATTTGTCTTCTCTGGAGAAATGTCTGTTTATTAGATGCTTTGTCCCATTTTTTATTTGGGTTGTTTGTCTTTTTATGTTAGTTATAAAAGTTTTTTGTATATTCTGTATACGAGGCCTTTGTTAGATACATGAATTGCAAATATTTTGTTATTCTGTGGGTTGTCATTACACTTTCTTGATGATATCTTTTGAAGCATAAAGGTTTTACATTTTGATGAAGTCTAATTTGTCTGTTTGTTCTCTTGTTGCTTATGCTTTCAGTGTTTTATCTAAGAAACTATTGCCACATCCAAGGTCGTGAAGATTTATGCTTATATTTTCTTCCAAGCGTTTCATAGTTTAGCTGTTAGATTTAGGTCTTTGATCTATTTTGAGTAGACTTTGAATACATTGTGAGTTGGGGTCCAATCTGATTCCCTTGCATGTTGTTCCAGCACCAGTTGTTTAAAAGACTGTTCTTTCCCTGGTTCAGCCGCCTTGGCACCCTTGTCAAAAACTGA
>CAUYSK010039402.1:0-20682 GCA_963575035.1 Avahi laniger | reverse complement strand
CTCCCCCTGAGCCCACATAGACACACCCTTTACTTTTTCCTGGTGGAAGATTTGGCCTTTCAGACTGGCCTTTGCAAACAGCCTTCACACCACAATATTTTCTTAGCGGGCCTATTCTTGTGCACAGGAAATAATCCCATTAACATTATTATCTCTACGGAGGAAGTACAAGGATATAGATTTGCCCTTAAGTTCAATGAACTCAGCTCTCTTGAAAGGAAAACCCCAGAGCTGAGGTCACTGTCCTGTAGGAAAGTTTCTTTGGACAAGACTTGGCCCCAGCGAGTTTCATTCTCAGTGTGGGAGATACTGCAGCTGCGCCCGATCTGTGGCCCTCGGCCACTCCGGGGCCTCCACATCTTCCCTCTGGGCCTCAGTTTTCTCAAACTAAGAAAACTAAACTGACGGAGGGGAATAGGTGTTTGCAATATGCAAGATTGGGATGGGGCCCGCAAGCAGCACTGCCTTTGCTCAGACCCCAGGGTCACCTGCTTAGACGGCTGGAGAGGCCGCCAGTCTCGGCCCCTAGATTCCTTTGCTACTCTGCAGCCACAAGACCGCACTAAAAATTGCCACTGATCACATTCTTCCCTGGCTTAAGGCCCTCTGAAGGCACCTCTCCCCACAGTCCCAGGCCTCGCAGCTTCCGCAGGCTGCCCTAGCCTGGGCCCTACCTTCTTCGCCAGCCACTTCCTTCTCTATGTAACCCAAGTTACCCTGAATGGTCGGCCTCAGCACACGCCAGGTTATTTCATACCTCCGTGCCTTTGCACAAGCTGTTCCCATTGCCTGCATTGCCTTTCCCCTTCTTCAATTGGCCGATTTAGATTCAGCCTAGTGACCTCACATTAGTGCCACCTCCTCCAGGAAGCCCTTCTCCAGGTGCCCCTTCTGTGCTCCCCCACCTGAGCAAGCTCCATCTCAGCAAGCCTCTGTGTGCTGTGTCCGCAGAGTCCATGAGCTCCCTGGGCTGGGGGGCGGGGGGCGGCGCAGATTGGGTGTCTGCATACAGTCAGCGCTCACAAATGTCTCACAGTGTCTTTCGTGTTGAACTGCTGCCTTTTCCCACAAGGAGGAAGAGGCAGATGTATCCTGAGGCCTGAGGCTGGGAGTGAAGTCTGGAAGATTCGCTCATTCATTCATTCCTTTGTGTAATCTGAATACATGTGGCGAGGGGGAGGGGGAGGGGTGGGGAGACCAGGGAGAGAGGTACCAGACCCATCAGCTTTGGACACTTCCTTGAAGGCACTTACAGGCTCCCCAGAAGTCCCCGGTCCTGGTGTGAGGTTGGGAGAATGTTCCAGAAGCCACCCCCTGCCAGCTGACTTCCAGGGTAGGAGGGCCCCCAGGACCCTCTATGTTTCCCCCACCAGGGCCAGCACTTTATCAGCAGCGATCTCCTGGCTCCCTCAGTCAACAGAAGCTACGTGTGTGGAGGTGGCGGCGGGGAGGGAGGCATCTGGAGGTGTCTTCTCACCTGTCAGGGGCTCTCAGCACGTCCTCCTGTGGGTGAGGCAGCGTCCTTGTGTCCGCATCTCCAAGGCAGGTGACCACTCTGCTCCTGTGTCACGGTGACATTAGATCCCTAAGTCATGACCTCACTCAGGCATCTGTCCTTGGGTCCCGTCTGCTTCTGAGCTGGGAGCCAAAATAACAGCAACGATGTGGCTGCCTGGAGACCCTTCTTGGCAGTGGCAAACTGCAGAACAGTGAGGGTAGGCCCAGTTAATGGCACAGAAAACTGGGACTCAGAGACGTGGACACACCTGCCTGAGGTCACACAGCTCATCCAGGCCTGCTTCAGCCTATGAGAGGCACCTCTCCTTCTTCCTCCACTCTTGGGGGCTGACCATGTCCAGCGCAAGTGGCAATGTGGGTGAAAATAGAAGCTATATACATACTGGACACCTACTTTGTACCTGCCACAGTTTTAAGAGCTTCATTTTCATTCGTTTAGTCAGTATTTATTGAGTTCCAGGCACTGTTCTAGGTATGGGGACATGGCAGTAAGCAAGGCAAAGTCCCCACCCTCGGGGCGCTTACTTTCTAGGGAGAGACGGAGGATAAACCAAGAAGTGAGTAAACAGAAAACAGAGGAGGTGGTGAAAAGTAAAGGAGAAGAAGGCCTCTGTCTCAGTGACATTTGAGAAGTCCCCTGAAGGAGCTGAGGGAGGGTGGGACTATTTGGGGGTCGAAAGTGCTAGGCAGAGGGAACAACAAGTGCAAAGGCCCTGGGGCAGGAACACACATGGTGTGTTCCCGGAACAGCCAGGAGGCTGAGGCTGGAGCGCAGTGAGGGAAGAGTGAGGGGCAGGATGCAGAAGAGGAGGCATGTGTTAGTTGTGTTAGGCGGTATGTCAGCGTTTCACATTACAGCAATGCTGAGTACTACGTGCTACTGTTATTCCTTTAGCTGATAAGAAATGAGATACAGAGAAGACAAGCAATCTGCTCAAAGTCACACACCAGCCATGTGGCTCTGTGCTGGTGATTTGCAGGCATCCATCATGGCCCAGAGCACTGGTTCCCAGTTCCAGGTATAGGTTAGAATCACCCAGGGAATTTGTAAAGAACTGAGATTACCAGGCTCCTAATTTTAACACAATGCCTAGGTGATTCTGACTGAATCTTCCTGACTCCAGCTTTGGCGAGCCATCAGGGGATGGCTGTGGGCAAGCTGGATTGGAGAAGCAAGCACTTGGCCAGGAGCCGAACTCCAGCTCTTGTGTGATCTCCAAGTGGCTGCAGTAACTAGTCCTCTCTGAACTTTGGTCTCTTCATCTGTGAAATGAGAGCATTGAACTCCATCAGTGAATCTCCCGCTTGCTTTTTAGCAGTAGAATTCTTCATTCAATCGGGGCTTAGGTGGAGCCCAAAATATGAAACAGATCAAAGGAACTTTATTTTGGGGGAAGAGTGAGGTTCAGGCTATTATCCCCTTGGCAACCTCTGAAGCATAACATACCAATTCCCTGGAGCTCCAGTTTCTGGAGAGCATAGGCCCCTGACCTTCGCTTTGAGTTCTAGATATCCATATTGGGTCTTTTCTTTCCAAAGCAGTGTCCCCTGGAGTGGCTCAAAGTCCCTGGTGTGGGTCCTGCAAATCCTATTTAGGGAGCAATTCAAGGAGCCTGCCCCAAACCCGAACTCTGAGTCCTGGGGAGGCCCCAGGTGCCTAGGTACCAATGACAAGGCAGGAGGCTAGAGCTGGGCACACAGCGAGCCTCTTTCATCTTGCCAGTGTCTTCCATCTGCTTGCCGTCCCGGCTGGGGAGGAGGGAATAGTATGTCCCAAGCACTGGGGATGATCCTTGGACCAGTTGTTGGGGTCCGGTATAGTGGGTAGCAGCCATCCAGCTGGTGGGGGCAGGAATTTGCTTCCATGTGAGCAGGGCCCCTGACATCTTGGTTTTACCCTCCTTCCTACCTGTGGAATAAATAGTAAAAATCCCTCTGCCTGAGCAGGCCCCTGGAGCTGGCAGTCTCACCACAACCATCCTTCCTGAGACTGCACCCGGTGGAGCAGAAATCACCATGGCCATTTCACAGACAGAAAATGAGGCTTAGCTAGCTAAAGTGACCTGCCTGGGGTCACAGGCTAAAACGTGGTGAGACCAGCCTTCTACCCCAAATCCAGGGCTCTGCCTGCTGGCACCGGAGTCCTTTTGGACAAGGGGAGACACACCTGCAAAAGACAGACAGACACATCCCTGCCCTAACAGAGCCCACGTTCTAGGGCAGTAACCTTAGGACAAAGTCAAAGTCCTTCTACATGTTCCTTCAACATCCAGTACAATCCCAGCGTACAGAAGGTGTTAAATTATTGTGATAATCATGCTTTGGAGTTAGAAGTGAAATAAGTTTATGATCTGAGATGCCTTGGAGTTTCGTTTCCTCATCTGTAAAATGGGGATAATAGAGGCTGAGGCAGGAAGATCACTTGAGCCCAGGAGTTCGAGGCTGCAGTGAGCTATGATGACGCCACCACACTCCAGCCTGGGGGACAGAGCAAGACCTTATCTCAAAAAAAAAAATTTTTTTTAAATGGGGACAATAATGCTTATCTCCCTGGCCTGGCTGCGACTAGGAAAAGGGCTTTGCAAATGGGCAAACCTGACAAAGGCACCTACGGCAGACCATGCTCTGCCCCCAGGCCTGTGACGATACCACGCGGTGGAAGTGATTCTCCCCATTTCATGGATGAGGAAACTGAAGGTCAGAGAGTCAAACCCAGGTCAAGCACTAAAACTGCTGCTCTTTCCACTGCATTCTGCTGCTTCTTTCTCTCGTCCCTGTACCCAGCATGGATTTTTGATTTCTGTTTTTGTTTGAATTCTAAGCCCCCAAGTGTGACAGGGCAAGATTGAAATGAAGCCACAGGGCCCCTCCTCTCCAGGTAGGAATAGCCAGGGGCCCTGGGAGGAGAGGGCAGGGTTTGTACTCTGGGCACAGGGATCCCCTTCTCTGGCCAGCACGTGGAGAGGACATGGAGTCCTCGGCATGTCCTCTGTGGCAGGTCGGGGTGGTTCATGGAGTCCCCTCCCCCCAGGATGGACACTGATGGCTTTGGAAGGCTTTGCTGGGGCCACTCTCTCTGAGGGTCTGGCTGTCCGCTCCCGAGTCTGAAAGCCTATCTCCTGCCCGACACAGGCATGCGGGTGCCTTGGCCACCCACGGCTAGGCTGTCGCCTTGGACAGAGAGAAGTCCAGGAGTCAAGAGGCTGGGCTTGACCCAGAGGACAGCTGGCTTCTGCGGGGAAACCTTCTCCGGCCCCCAGGGGGAGCCGGCTCAGGCCTGGCAGGGGAACTGGCCCTAGGGTAGGCCCGAGCCTTGGGTCCCCTGATGTCTGCAGCTGCTCCTGGGACCACCCCATGAGACAGAGGCTACTGAGCCCCTGAGAGAGCTGTGGGGCCGAGGGGGGGTGGTATTTTCTCAGCAGGATTTATGTGTATGTGCGTGGATGTGAGTGAGTGTTTAACAAGGAGTGAGGCCTGCTTGACTTCTGAGCCTGGAATTTATACAGCCCCTCGTTGGCGGCTGCAGTTTATCTTGAGCAAAAGAATAATAAACTCGGTTGACAGGATGATGTATTCAAAGCATCTTCCCGTCACAGCGCAGAGCCCAGCGCTGAGGCCTGCCCGCCTCAGGATGTCTGGCATGGTGGGGACCATGTTATCGAGTGTTTAGCCCCCGCGGATTGTCAACAACGCATTGTTTGCAGGCTCGGGGCAAGGCGGAGACAGAGCCGGGCTGGGGTGAGAACGGGAAGGGGGTCTGGCCACACGGGGTGGGTGGGGGGCTGGGGAGAGGACTGCCGCCCAGATGGGGTCAAAGAGGCGTCTGCCTTTAATGGAAGCCCAGGCTGGATGCGAGGCCCAGCCCCCTCTTGCTGCCCTCATCCTCCCTTTCCCTGCCTGGGACAGAATCCTCTCCACTGGCCCCCAGGCTGGTCCAAGCCCAGCACCGGAGGTAAAGGGACAGAGTCAGCGTCAACGCGCTCCACAGTGTGGGGCCAATCTCCCCCACTTTCCACTTCCTATTTTCTCCTTGACCAAGCAAAGAAATTAGCATCAAACCTCAGCTTCCAAAACTACGCGGTCTCGCTGAACCTTGGCAGGGTGGGGAAAGAAACCCGATAACTGGTCCCCTTCATAAGAGAGCTCCAGCCCCAGGCCCCAGCGTGCGTCAGAGAACCTTCTTTCTTCCCCCCGGGGAGGAGGGAGTCCCGGTGCTCACCTGCCTGTTTGATAAGCTACACTGTTGCCACACGTTAAGGGCTTGTTATGGGAACGAAGTAACATGAGGATCAGGCAAACACTTTGAAAACTTCAGAAAATAAATTCGAATTTATTTTTCTTCTCAAAGCCCCCTCAGTTTCAGGCAGGAGCTTTGCCTCAGCCACCACGCTTCTCCCTGAGCCTCCGGTACCGGGAAGTCCTTTCTCTCGCCTCACCGCAAGCTCTCGCGTTTTGGTTTTAGTGGTTCCTTTAGAATGCTTCTTGCATACGTTCCAGTTCTGATTCTCTCTGTGTGTGCCGCCTCTTTTCTGGCTTAATGGTCCTAATTCCTTCCAGTTCCCAGGCTGGGGCCTCCAGCCAGCCCAGCTCCAGGACTCCCACTTCCTAAAGGAAATAGCCCTCTAGTCCTGCTCCAGGAAGCAGGGTGCTCTCCCAGGCCCCACAAACTGAAGCCCTGTGGGGTGCAGGAGCAGTGGCAGGGACAGGAAGCGGAGGGAAGCCACATGCACTGAGTACTGACCAAGCAGCCGGTTCTGTTCCAGGAGTCGATTTGGAATCTCATTTCATCCTCGTAATAGCCACTATTATCCCCATTTTACAGATTTAGAAACTGAGGCTAGAGAAGATTCAGTCTCTTGCCTTCTGACAGGAATCAAGCCCAGACAGTCTAGCTGGCTCCAGAGCTGTACTTGACCCCCTTCCTCAAAGGAAGGCAGGAAAAACCCTGCCCTGAGACTGTGGGGCACTGAGTCAAATAACTGGAGTCAAGGTCACTGAGAGAACAAGGGGAGTTAGGGCTGGGAAGGCGGAGGTGGGAGTGAGGAGGGCGTGGGAGCAAAGGCCTAGAGGGGGCAGCCGGCCCCAGGGCAGACGTTGGGAGAGGAGCTCAGATCTGAGCACAGCACGTGTGTGTGTGTGTGTGTGTGTGTGTGTGTGTGTGTGTGTGTGTTGGGCTACCTGGGCTGGGGACAGTGATGCCGTAAGGCAGGAAACAGTCTCCTTAGATCCCTGATGGGACTCAGCCATTTATTCACTCACTCATTTATTCACTTGATTGCCCCTTCATTCCATCCTTTATTTGCCCAGGGAGTCAAGCCCCTCAGAGTCTGATGGGAAAGGCAGACCTATCAGCAGGTCAGGGCCACCTGCAGTCCCCATTCACCCATCCTTCCACCGCCATGTATTGAGTGCCCACTGTTGGCCAGCCCTGAGCTCCAGAGATGAGTGAGCCTGTCCTCACCCTCCAGGTACTCTTGGTCCACCGAGGAAGAAAGAATAGTAGACGGAACCTATAAGCCACATGCTTGTGTGTCCATTGAGTGAACCAGCATTTGAGAGACCTCCGTGGACAGTGCCGGGACCAAGGAGAGGAAGAGGACATGGGCCTGCTTGCGGTGAGCTCAGGCTGGTTGAGGACACGAAGAAACAGCACAATACTCCAGCTCCAATGCACAGACAGCTGTGAAAAATGGCAAAGGGACGTGCTGATGGCCCTCAAAGGGAAATGACCGTGCCTTAGAATTTGTATTTATGCATTCATTTGTTCCACAACCCATCTGTTTTTGAGCATCTTTTATGTGCTAGGCATTGCTGGAGATAACAGGAGGGCCCATGGGACAGGAAGTCTTAACGATGAACAGACCCTCTTGGCCCCCTTTGAGGGACAGGCCAAGCTTGGGGTAGAGACTCTAGTCATGGAGGCAGCAGGAGCCACAGACCCTTCCCAGACATTTGAAGGTAGGGCAGCGCTAGGAGCCGGGGGCGTTCAGGGGTGCAGCCTGGGGTGGGTGGAGGGAAGCTGGCCCTATGGGAGGCTGCGTGTGGGCCACACTGGGCTCTGGCCCTGCCCCAGGGTCAGACCACAGGAGCAAGTGGAGGGAGGCCGGCAGGGGCAAGGGAGGAGATGGACCGGGAGGCCCGGGTCTCTGGTATAGCGGGAAGACGGAAGCTCTGTCCAAGGACGCATTTGGGAGATCCCGGATCCTGTTCATTAGATCAGAGGGCCTCATCGTCGGGACTTTCTGGGACCTTGCTTTGCACGTCCTCTCCTCCCTGGGGTAGATCTGCGTGCCTGTTTGCATATGTTTGCAGGAAGCTCCTATCTGGATTCATTTCAGGGGTTTTGATTTATGTCGTTGCTGCCCTCCCTGAAGCTGGCTGTCACCATGCCTTTACTCCCCCTTCTGGAGGGGAAGGCAGGGCAGGGACCGTGTCCAGCCGCAGAAAATCCCAGTGTTTCTTTGTGGCATTTCCTGGCGAAAGCTGAACGCAGTTTTCCTGAGAGCTAATCTACCTGCCTGACAAAAATGTGCTCTGGCTAAAACTGCTGTGAGCTTGGTGGTCCCTGAAGACCTGCATAAATGGAGCCGTGTCTTGAACGCTCTTGCTGGGCCTGGGGAGCGCCGGCCGGAATGAGAACCACCTGTGGACTGTCCATGGGAGAGCAGCTAACGGGGTGATGAGTGAGCATCGCCGGGAAGTCTGAGGGCCATCCCATGTGAGGGTCTCAGCTGACCAGGGCACGGGGAGGGCCTGAACAGGGCTGGGCGTGGGACTCCTTCCCAGGCCTGGCCACAGCCTCCAGGCCTGCGCGACACACCCTGTGAGCACGCACGCACTGGTACAAGTGTATGCAGAGTGGAAGTTTGACTTTTGTGGATCTTGCGCAACCTGGAATGGAGGAGAGAGTTGGGAAGTCTCAATGCTGTGTGACCCTAGGCAAGTCCCTTCCCCTCCTTGTGCCTTAGTTTCTCTTTCTGTACCATGAGAGTCTTCTCAGCGCTGGTGTTTGCAAATGCCTGCAGACAGCCTAAGCTCATCCTCTGGGCCCAGAGGCGGTCCTCCTGTTGCGGGAAGGCCACAGCCAACTCCGCCACCCCAAGGCTCACGCTGCTCTCCCTGCAGCCTCCCGATCGCCTGTAGGCCGTGCGGACTGCAAGGAGCACCGGGGATGTTCCTGCTGCCAGCCCGCACGTGCTGATTACTATGCGACAGGGGAAGGGGCCAAGATGCTACTGGAAATCCAAATACCTTCCTCCATCCCATCCTCACCATCTTTGTCTTCATGAGGCCCCCTCGGAGAGGCTCCTGTGTGTCAGGGAATGGGAATGTCTCTGCCTAGATAGGGACAGAAGGAGGAGCTGGGGACTGCATCTCTTGCCCTACCAGCCGCGACCTCTGGCTGAGAGCTCCTGAATCGTGCCCATGCCCCCGCCTCCCCACCACACGCATGCCCTGGGCCGTACAAGGCTCAGCTTGTCACCAACAGGCTCAAATGAGGTGGCTGAATGCTCCTTATCACAGACAGCTTATCTCTTGCGGTCACTCACCCCACAGACTCCAGAGAGCCACTCAGCCAGGCCTCTCCCAGCCTCTGCTTCTTCAGCCCAGACACTCCCTTGCCCTGCGGGGACAGTGGATTCCAGTGACCCTCCCTGACGGTCAGAGTCGGGCTGTGGAAGAGAAGGAGAGAAGGGGTGGAGGGCTCCTGGGAACTAGACGGGGTCTGTTTATAAGGACTCTGGGGTGTCAGCTTTTCCCACTGTCCCTTTACCTGACAGTTTCCCACATGTTCTTACTCATTCCCTGTGTGATATGGATTCTGGGGGCCCACCCCACCCTACCCCCCGACACCCCTGCCTCCATGTGAAGAAATAGGCCATTATCTATGGTGCATTGATCTACCTGCTCCCGTAGACCGGGGCCCCCCCCAGGACGAGGCTGTGTCCCTCTTCAGACTGGGGCTCCCCGAGGACAGGGCAATTTCACTTTGAGAAAGAGCAATGGACAGATGACCCTTGGGGATCTCTGGGTCAACAAGACCTTCTATAGGGCCTCATAATCAGCCCAGGATGTCACCGTGATGGTCGGTATTTTTTTGCTGCTGCTGTTTTTAAAGTCTGGAGGTGGGTTGTTTATAAAGACAGAATGGAAAAAGGAAGGAAAGAAGGAGGAAGAACAGAAGTGAGGGAGGGACCGAAGGAAGGAAAGGAATGAGTCAGTGAATGCTGGAGGAAGAGAAGAAAGATCAGAAGGAAGGGACTGAGGGAAAGAAAAAGGAAAGAAGGGGGAAAAGGAAGAGAAACAGAAAGAGAGGGCAAGGAGAAAGCTCACAATCTTTCCCTCTTTTAAGTCTCCTGTAGGGGAGTTTATTTGTTTAAAATCCTCTTATCTCCCACACTTGTTTCCCCACTGGCTGCAGCTCTGTGGAGCGAGGCTGGTTTTTCTCCCAGGGACGACAGAATGGCAGGCCCCATAAATGCCAGGGCGCCCGGGTGGAGGAGGAAGAGGGGCTTAAGCTGAAGGGCTGGGCCGCTCTCCCCACAGCTGTCTCATCAGCCCTCACCTCAGCGGCAGCCCTGGTCCGGCCAGACCCCCGTTGCCCACAGCAGAGCACTGAGCGGCAGGCTCCGGCCGGCTCGCACCCCCTCCGGCCACCCCCTCCCACCCTGACCCCGCCACATGCCCGGCGTGGCCCCTCCACTCCAGAGCCTCCTGACAGCCCAGGTGGACACCAGCCCTCACTTCTGCTACCCTCGCCTCCGCCGTGGGGCCTCCCCAAGGGCTGCCTCTCCCCGATGCCCTGCTCCCGGCAGCTCGCTCCTGCACATGCTCATCCTTTCAACAGGTATTTTCGAGTCCCTGAGACGTGCCAGGCATAGGAGATAAAAGGTCTGGGAGGTCAGTGTCCAGTGGAGGAAACCAAATGTCAACAGTCAATTGAAGCCTTTTCGGGTGAGTTTCATCTCACCCCAAGCCTATAAGAATAATATCCACCATCAACCGAGGGCTTACTATGTGCCGGGCACTATTCTGAGTGTTTCACGTGGAGTAACCTTTAATTCTCGAAACAGCTCTCCCAGGCAGGGCTATTATCCTCCCTGCAGAGATGTTATATAACTTGCCTGAGGTCTCAGCTTCTGAGGGTCAGATCTGAACACAAACCCGGACAGTCTGGGCCAAGGCTGATGGCTGCTCACCGCGCAGCCTGGTGACTGGAGTGCTTCTCTACGCACCCCCAGGCCCATCCTCTGCCCCTCACCCCACCAGGAGGACCCTGGGACAGTCCCGCCTACACCGGCTCCTTACATAGGGCTGATCAGCCGGCTTGGAGAGGAGCGATTTGGATTCCGGTCCTGCCTGCCCCGGCCCAGCCTGTGGCCTGCTGCCTGTGGCCCACCTCTCTGCAGAGATCGGGCATCTCCCAGGACAGGCTGTTAGACTCTGGTCGGCAGGGCCCAAAATCTCCTCAGCCCCGAATGAGCCAGAACAGGACTCTTAGAGCTGGCAGCCCTCAGACCAGGAGGAGGGGCGGGTGCTGAGGGTTGGCAGGGGGCCCACATCAGGGCTGGCCAGGGCAGGGGCTCTGACTACAATGACCATGAACCAGGGGGAACTGTCAATCCCCCGATGGCCTCCCCAGCCCTCTCTGAGGACGTTTGCGTCCAGTGAAGCAAATATCCCACCAGCCAGCCTTAAGCCTCAGTTTAGGCCCAAAGAAGCAGCCCTCGTCTCAGATATTGTTTGGGGATTTGGCCCTGATTGTCCCCGTAAGCTCAAGGTATGCCCCTCTCTGAGGGTCCTAAGCAGGGCTCAGCAGTGTTGGGGGATGTCCTAGGTCTGAGACAGAAGAGGGGAGGAAGAAACTGAATATAAAGAAAGAAAGGAATTAGGAACAAAAGTGGAGCATTTGCACACTCGGTGTGTATTGAGCACCTATTATGTGCCTGGCACTGTGCTGGCCCCTGGGTGTGCAACGTCAGGTATAACATGATCCCAGCCTTCCAGGAGCTCCCAATGATGGCTGTAACCCATGTGCCCCAAACTCCAAGTGGGAAAGGGGAAAGGAGTGTGGGATGACCTGTCTTGGGTCAGCCCAGGTCATCTCCAACAGAGGTAGGGCCAGCTGACCAGGTTTGTGTTCAAGGCCTCAGGCCCTTATGCCCTCATCTCCTGGCCCGGCCACCAGGACCCCAGCCCCTAGTCCCTAGCCAAGCCTGAGTTACAGCCACTGATATGGGAGCCAGCCCTATAGTTAACCAGGAAGGAAGGCATCTCTTGGGGACTGTTCAGGTCTGATGCTGAGGTCTGAGGTTGACAGGTCTGACCTGTGCCTGCCTAACCCCACCCAGCAAGAACCAGTGTTGGCAAGATAAGTGCTCCTTGGGCACCAGTCCTCGTCCTCACTGTGTAGGGACAATGATTCAGAGTCTTGGGGGACAGAGGACAGAGGGGGCTTCACCATGGAGGTTCCTCACACCTCACCAGCCTTCTCCCCTTGGCCTAAAAGCCCTTCTAGGGCAGGTAGGAAAGGGAGAACCTTTCAGAGCTGGTGGCAGAGCTGACCGCCTCCCCTGTCCTGGGGCCAAACGGCCTGAAGAGGAAGCAACAGAGCTGGAGAAGCTGGGACCAGCCAGGGCGAGGCCTTCCCAGATCACGTCCTCCCATCTCTCTGGTTGCCAAGGTCTAAGAGGCCACGCCTGAGCCTAGGGCTCCCTCTTGGGTCTGCAGCCTTGACCTTGGAGAGTGTGTGCAAGTGAGCGCTTGCATGCGTAAATGCGTACCCGCCTATTCCCGTGTGTGTGCGTGTGTGTGTGTGCATGCGTGCGCGTGTATGCCTGTGCAGGCTTATGGATGTGGAGACCCAGGGAACTCGAGGACTTGGCCTCCTCTTCCTTCCAAAACCATAAGGCTGCTGGCCGGCCACAAGCCTCGGTTTCCTCAAGGCCCAAAGGGGCTAATGAGAAACAGATCTGAGTGAGTTGCCCGTGAGCATGGATGGCCCAAATGCAGAAACCTGTTGGCCTGAGGGCCCTTCTCCTGGGACCTGGGTGGCCTCATACCAGCTGAGGCTCTCTCTGGGTCTTCCCTGTCATGGATGCAGAGAAGAAACCAGTGAGGCTAGAGCTGCCAGGCTGCCCCGAGATGACGCTGGTGAGCCCAGCAGCCGGGAGCGCTGCCAGCCCTACCCAGCCATCGCTGTGCCCTGCGGGGACAGCCGCGTAGTTTTCCTCAGTGGGTGAAAGAGGCAAGTGGCTGAGAGGAACTGCCCCCCATCCCTCCACAAAGGAGTCAGACTGGCCCAGGTGGCTTAGAGGGCGCACGGAGGGGGGAAGGAGGCGAGGGGCGGTGCTCTCGCCTCCCCATCCCTGAGTCAGATCTCCTGCATCTCAGGCAGCTACGATGGGCGGTGGTGGGGTCATTAAGAACACAGATTCCTGGGACCGCCCCCCCGAAATCCCGACTAAGCAGGCCTTGGGGGGAGTCAGGGAATCTGCATTTTTAACAAGTGCTCCAGATGACCCAGAGTGGCACACACACAGCAAAGTGCAATATTCAAACGAGATCAGGCTTTGGAGGTCTGGGTTTGAATCTCTGCTCAATTTCTTCCATCCTTAAAATGGGATTAATATGACCTCATAGAGATGATGTCACTTCATAGATGCTCAATGCACGATAGAAACAGTAACGGCAATAATAACCGAGCAGCGGCTTTGTGCCAAGCCTGCTCTGTCTTTGCAGGACTCACACCCAGGAGGCCAGGCTGGGGTACTCTGTACAGGGCCCCAGCCCTACTGTCCCCTCCCTTGTAAATAGCAGACAGGAAGGGCCCCTCCTTTAGGTATGGCCTCACAGCTGACCCTATTCACCTAGACCAGCAGTCCCAGAAGCCTCTGCTCTCTTGGGAGATGCAGCCCAGAGCCAGACCTGGTTTCCTCCCCGGCTAATTGACTAATCGTCTGCCGCCTTGATAGCTAGAGGTCTGGACTTGACTGGCCGGGGGCTGGGCCCTCACCCTGCCCGTCTCCCTGGTCGGCTCTGAAGGAGGGATTAACGTGCAGGCTGGATTCGCTCACCTAAGTCCTTATCGAGGCCCTGTCCTCTGACAAGGGAGGGCAGACGATTTCTGTCTACAGGCAAGGGCCTTGGGAGGCTCTGGCCAGCAGGAGGGAGAGGGTAAATGGCAGCCAGGGGAGGGAGAGGAGGTGGCCTGTCTCCTGGTCTCACTCACTCCCTCCCTTCCCCAGGAGCTTAGCCACAGACTCGAGCCATCTCGGCTCACCCTGGAGCCCCCCGTGAGAGTGGGCCCTCAAAGAGCTTTGCTTTGCAGACAGGAAACCCCAGTGAGGGCTGGTGGCTGCCCTAACCGTTAAATGTGGTGGAGCCAGGCCTCAAACCCAGGTCTCCAGACGCTGGACTCTGGGGCGTTGACACCTCATTTCCTGCCCATGGAGCAATGGCAGAGAAACAGCTCCTTGGGGGTCCCAGGCTGGGTTCCCGCCGGCAGAGCAGTCAGGGAGCGCAGGCTGCATTGGGCCCCCCGGGAGAGGAGGCGAGAGGGAGACACAGGTGAGAAGGAGCTGGGCCTACTCAGGGAGTTAGCTCTGGTGAGGCAGGATGGTTTAGGGCACAGGGGACGTCAGAGACACCAGCACTAGGCCAAGAAGGCCTCTGAGGAAAGATGGGAAAGACGAGGCCTCATCCCAGAGAAGAGAAGGTGCAGGCACTGTGCTGAGTACTCAACATGAATCGCTTCACTAATGAAATGTTACTATGTCTACAACCTCAGAACATCGCTATTATTATTCCCATTTTACAGATGACAACACTGAAGCCTAGAGAGTCTCTGGAACTTGCCCAAGTTCACGTAGCTAGTAATGGACACAGCAGTGAACAGCCTGCCCTGCACCCAGCCCTGCCCCTCCTAACCCCAATCTGCTGCTCGCAGGAGTCAGCTAAGAATCCCAAGTCTCAGCCCCCAGCCCCCACAGACCTGGCCTCCCATGCTGCCCATTCCCATGCCAGGAGCTGCTCAGTTCCCATCCCCTCCAGGAAGCTTCCTGGCCATCCCAGACCAATACACAGGCCAGTGGGTCATGGTCTACTTGAGTAGCTGCGTGGAGCAGGGCTTAGCATGGGCTCTGGGCTCACACAACCCTGGCTTTGAAACCTAGCTCTCAGCTATGCCTTGTTGGTCACTGGTGCCTCAGGTTCCTCATCTGTAAAATGGGACTAATAATGGCACCTACTTCAAAGGACAGTAAAGATTCAAAAGAGTCACCCAGAGAGGTTAAAATGAGGCTCCGAAAAGGAGTGCCTTCCCCAGCATCACAGAACACACTAGCAGCAGTTAGCACCAGTACTTTCCAGCTGGGAAATGAACGAGGCCCACATAAGAGGCTGCCCCAGCTCTCTGGGCCCCTAGTCCCATGCTTCTGTTCTTCTGCCATGAAATCACAGGGTCCCCATGGTTGCGAGTGCTGAGTCAGGCGCTGGGAAGGCTGGAGAGTGACAGCTTTCAGGGCAGGCGCTCCTGCCCACCCTTCCGGTCCCGCGCTCCCTCAGGAGCTGCCTCAGCCTGACCCCAGTGGTCCGTCTGGGATGTGGGGCTGTTTGCAACAGGCGCCTATTGTCTGCTGGCCTGAGTGCACCTGTAGTGCCTTGTCCCAGCCCGGTGAGTCAGCTCTTGGCAGGCTGTGGGGCGGCCACTCCACATCATCTCAAGGCTGAAAGAGGACCTTTCTTTTCGCTTTTCTCCTCCTTCCTCTCTCCGCTCTCCATGAAGTGGTCATCTCCTCAGGGCAGCAGGGAACATCATCCCTGCCAGGATTTCTTGAGTCTCCTTGGCCAGGAGACAGGGTGGGGCCTGGGAAACAAAGAGAGGACAGCCTAGGGCTGGCCAAAGCCCCTGGGCTACTTTAGGGCAACGCTTGTGCCCTCAACGCCCTCAGCTTCCAGCGGGGCACGTACGTCAGAATAAGGGCAGCAACTCTTCACTCCGGAGCTGCGTGCTTGACAACCTCCACCATGCAGACCGGACCTGAGATCAGAGGACTTTTCAGCAGACTAAAGATGCCCCTGACAATTGTTTGCCGAGAGTCTAGCAATGAAACATTAGAGCTTCACTCGTTGATTCTTCCCCTACCTGAATCAGAGCCTGTCCACTCTTATCTTCCATACTATTCTAGCAGGCTTGGCTATATAATACCCCAGCTCTTAGTTTCAATTACAGCAAGAGATAGTCTTCATGGGGACCCTGAGGGGTCAAAGGAAAATTGGATTATGGTCAATTTCCGTATAAGAAGGTTTGAGAGTATATGATACATTTTTAAAGGACTTTCATCTAAGAACATGCTTTTATTTTTCTGTGTTTTTTGACATTTAAAGAATTAAGTACGTAAGAGTTAGTAATGGTAGACTAAGTGATTTAGACCCATACTCCCTCTGAGAACAACTAGAACAGTTGAACAAAATATTCTAAAAGTCTGCTTGAAGGCATCAGAGAGCTAACAAGGTAGCAGAAAATTTGGGGGCCATGACTAAGACCGCGAGAGATAAGAGTGGCATTTGAGGCCATTTTTCCCCTGAGGATGTTTGCCCATTCAGGAAGAGTCAGCTGGCAGCCCAAGAAGCTGAACAGCTCTTTTGACAGCCTTGTAGTGCTAACAGGACATGGACTGGAGTTCCAGGCTTGCCAGGAGGTGCAACTTAGTAACTCCCTCTCTTGAGCAGGGACCCCAAAAGAGCTACACCCTAGAAGTTAAGCATGAACTAGAAGTAGACAGCTCAGTTTCCAATCACTGAATCCTTAGAATTGAAGTAGGAGATGCTGTATTATTAGTGCCCTAGGCACCTGGCAGACACAAATGTGAATCCTCCCTGAAGGAAGGTAACTTCATTCTAGTCTTCAATTTCTTTCTACAAACAATTGTAGGCTGTAGTGAGCGATGATCGCATCACTGCACTCTAGCCTGGGTGACAGAGCAAAACTCCATATCTAAAAAAAAGAAAAGAAAAAAGAAAATTCCAGTAGATTGATGATCTCTTCTGAACAATGAGATGTTCTATACTTTATCCAAAGTTGTTCTATACTTTATCCAAGCAATTATAGAAATACAATGTCCAACACATAACAAAAATAACCATACACATAAGGAGTCAGATAACATACTATTATTATAAAAACATCAGAAAAAATAGACAATAGAAACAGACCCATATAGGTTACATGTATTAGGATAATCAGCAAAGATTTAAAGTAACTATGCTTACTATGTTCAAGGAGATTGTTGTGTTTACTATTTCTGCATAACAAATTACCCCAGAACTTAGCAGTGTAAACAGCAACAGTTTTGTTGTCTCATAATTTTGTGGGTCAGGAATTCAGGGAGGTCTTGACTGGGTAGTTCTCGCTCAGAGTCTCTCGTGCAGTTGCTGTCAGATGTCAACTAGGGCTGGATGCCCGAGAGAGCTCCCTCGCATGCCTCGCAGTTGGTGCTGATTGCTGCCGGGAGCTCTGCTAGTGTCGTTGACCTGAGTACCTGTACATGGCCTCTCTAGCACAGCAGTCTCAACTTGGATGTCTTATGTGACAGCTGGCTTCCCTCAGAGTGAGTGAGCCAAGACCGCCAGGAAAAAGACGCATGCCCTTTTCTGACCTAGCCTCAGAAGTCACACAGTGTCATTTCTGCGGAGTTCTTTTGGACACAGGAAGTGACTAAAGCCAGCCCAGATTGAAGGGGAGGGATCAGAGACCTTACAACCTCTCAGTGGGAGGAATACTGAAAAATTTGCAGCCAAATTTTAAAAATTCCACAGAGATAAGTGTTGAACTTCCACAAGTTTAGAAAATTCCAGCCAGTTATGGTGGCTCACACCTGTAATTCCAGCACTTTGGAAGATCAAGGTGGAAAGACAGAAGGATCACTTGAGTTCAGGAGTTCAAGACCAGCCTGGGCAACATAGCGAGATCCTGTCTCTACAAAAAAAAAAAAAGAAAAAAGAAAAAGAAAAAATTTTTTTAATTAGCCAGGTGTGGTGGCACGCACCTGTAGCCCCAGCTCCTCAGGAGACTGAGGCAGGAGGATTGCTTGAGCCCAGGAGTTCGAGGCTGCAGTGAGCTATGATCACATCACTGCACTTTAACCTGAGTGACAGAACAAGACCCCATCTCAAAAAAAAGAAAAGAAAAAAGAAAGTTTCAGTAGATTGACGATCTCTTCTGAACAATGAGATATTCTATACTTTATCCAAATGAGCTGCTTATCACCCCTCCACCTCAGAAGGATCTCATTAGCCTGGCTGGGCCAGGTCACATAAACCTCTCCACACACAGTGCTCTGCTGGAGACGTCACGGTGCAGACACGCCCCAGCTCCACGTCTGCATTCACAGTGACCCTCCACCTCACACTCACCCCTCCTGAGGTCTCTGCTTTCCCCACAGAGGTGGCAAGGACACTCTTGACAAAGTCCAAGAATCTTAAAAGCATGAAGCAGCAGAAGTAGAAACGATCTCAGGGGCATATATCCATCCTTGCACCTCCCAAACCCGACCGATCCTTCGCGTACCTGCTAAGATGGAAGATTCTCAGACTGAGAGAGAATATTTGCAACTTCAAAACCTGGCAGGGATTAATACCTAAAATAGTCAAGGAACTCCTGTCAACGAACAAGACAAAGACAGGAAACCCGATAGGGAAAAAATGGGCAAAAGGAAGATATGAATAAGCAGCCACGAAGCGCAATGGCTGGCGATGTATGTGCAAATTCTCTGGTCATCAGACAAATGCATCTTCAAACAACACTATGCCCCCACGCCTAACCGAATGCACAGATTAGAAAGGTGGATCATGCCCATCGTGGGAAGACGGGACGCTTGTGTCCTACAGGTGAGAGAATAAACTAGTACAGCCATTCTGAGAGCAACCTGGCTGCACTTAGTGAAACTACATATGTGTGTGCCCTGCAAGCACACGGAATCTCACAAATGGGTGCAGAGCCTGGAAGGATGATCACGCAGGGATGAAAGAGCACTTGTGCGGGTGCTCATGGCAGCAAAACTTGGGGTAGGAGGAAGTTGGAGGCAATTCAAATGTCTGTCCCTGGGGGTGTGGATAAGTGAGATGGGCGGCTCCCTTCCAAGTGGCAGTTAGAAACAAGCCAGATGTACATACGGAGATCTTAATAGCAATGTTAATGAAAAAAGCAAGGAACGGAGAGTTACAGCATAATACCATTTATATAAATTATAAAACATGCAGAAAACATCACTACCCAGTATCCAGAGAAGATGCATTTATTTCAAGACCGATATCGATCACACAGAATGAAGGTCTAGGTCTGGTTAGAGGGGAGAGAATGAGAGTGGAGATGAGGGGGAAAGAGAAAAAAATAAAATGAAAAGTAACAATAAAGAGGGCTTTGAGTAGACACATCATGATCATGTGCTGGGAACCAAAGAGTACAATTAATTCAATTACCTGCATCTGAGGTAAAAATAAATCAACAAAGCAGATTTCCAAGCTTCGACTACAGAGATCCAGCTTCAGTAGGCTTGCAGTGAGCCCAAGAATATGGCTCTCGTTGACTCTGTTAATGTCTCCTCCAACACCCTAGACGGACGATCATCAGTGGCTACTTGAATACATGCAGTGATGGGGAGCTTATTCCTGTACTATTGGGCCATTCTGTTACATAGGACTTCCTGAGGTCAAAATTTATCTCCCTGTACCTTCCCAAACATAGATCCAAGTTATTTTCTGTGGAGCAAATAAAATAATCAAGTCTCTCCTGCTTCCATATGCCAGCCCTTCAGTGAACCGGAGAGAGCTGGCCTATTCCTCTCCCATCCCTTCAGGAACAGGCACCTTGCCTTGTCCAAACTCACTGGTCCTCCATTCCTCCAGCGTCCCTGCACCTGCCAAGGTTCTCTCCCCCACCCCACCTCCACTCCAGCCAAGCTGTCTGCCTAGGTCTGATCTAGCTCCCAGTGTTTCTGCTCAAACATGGCTCCCTCAGAGAGACCCTGCAGTCTGGGTACAGCCTGACCAGCTCAGGTTAAGCAGGACATATACCTCCTTCAGTCAGGGCTCTATGCTCCTGTTAGTATAACCTCACATTATAGTCAGTTGCTTTTTTTTTAAATCAACTCTCAGTGAGTTTACAGTCATCCAAACTCCCAGGTCTTTTTCACTAAAATTGCTAGGAGGACTGCTCCATACACACAAACACACACACATACACACACACACACACACACGCATATGGCACAAAATAAAGACACAAAAGATATACAGTGTAAAGCAAGACCCAGCCAACCACTTGGTTTCTTGTGTATCTGTTTGGAGATGATTGGTACATATATAAATACAGACATATATTCCCAGTCACACGAGGAGAAGCATAGTATACACTGTCAGTGTGCACTCTCATGTACCTTACTTTTTCACTTAACCAGGTATCCCGCAGAACTTTCCTTACCAGTATATAACTCCTTCTTTGCTAACTCTTTGCCCCTTAGCCTATGTTATGTGGATCTACCCAAAGTATTTTTTTTTTTTTGAGACAGAGTCTCACTCTGTTGCCTGGGCTGGAGTGCCGTGACATCAGCCTAGCTCACAGCAACCTCAAACTCCTGGGCTCAAGCAATTCTCCCACCTCAGTTTCCTAAGTAGCTGGGAATACAGGCACGTACCACTGTGTCCAGCTAATTTTTTCTATTTTTAGTAGAGACGAAGTCTTGCTCTTGCTCAGGCTGGTCTCGAACTCCTGACCTCAAGCAGTCCTCCCACCTCGGCTTCCCAGAGTGCTAGGATTACAGGCCTGAGCCACAGTGCTGGGTTCTACCCAAAGTATTTAACCAATTCACTACTGGTGGACATTTAGGTTGTTTCCAGTCATTTGCAACATTCAAAGCAATGCTCCCAGGACTCCTTTTGCACATAAACCAGCATTTCTTTTTTCTTTTCTTTTTTTGGAGACAAGGACTCTCTCTGTCGCCCAGGCTGGAGTGCAGTGGCACAATCATAGCTTGCTGCAGCCTCGAACTCCTGGGCAAGCCAGCATTCTGCAGGATCAATATCCATGTATCTTGTGACTTGGATTTCTTTTTTTCACCCCAGAGCTGGACTTGTCATTATGCCTACTGTTTCTCTCTCTTGTTG